>ML777153.1:1699161-1731575 GCA_009831015.1 Picea engelmannii
TTGGGTGGCATGTTGGCCAAATATCACTTTTGAGTCTTGATTTTGAGGTGGTTCTGCTAGACAATATTTATTCTGTTATATCTCCCAAGTTTCGGCCCTTCTGGGTATGAAACTTTTCTTTAGGTATTTCTCTAATATTTATTCATTGCAATGCCACAGGTCTGATCAAAATTGGAAGTTCCAAGTGGAATTTATGGTAACTTCCTCACAACTTGCCGATTTTGAGCCTTTCCAGGAGATCTCACTTGTATAGAATGCCCCGCACAAAATAATTGATATCAAATTCTGAAACTCGCATCCAAAATACTAAAGACTATCCACGATCCAATGCAACCAATCCCACTCAATTTAGATACTCTAGGAAGAAGTTATGATTGTTTTACCTAGAACACCTTCTTGAGACTAGTCAATAGGGCTAGTCAGATACCCTATCTTACACAGGGTGTATCTACAAATTTAAAATGACCCAGAAGCTGAACTTTTTACCATAGATACAATACAAATTTATGTAAATGGTCTCTAGAGGGTAGGGTATGAAATGTTACAGAAAAGTTTTTATAGCGAAAATTCCTCAATGACTCATTTCAGGATGATTCCATAACCCTATATTGTACAGGTTGTATCTCCGAAAGTATAAGGCCTCAGGAGTTGAATTTTGAAACCAATGTACCTTGATCTGTCTACGAAATACCCTCCAAGCGGTTCCTTCTGAAACGTTGTAGAAAAATAGTTATAGTGAAAATTCCACGGTGTCTCAGATGTAGCAGCGAAACCCCAAGACCTTGAGCTCTGATACCATATGTTAAGAACCAAATATCCATATAGCATAGAAAAACCTCAGAAAAAGTACTCAACGCCTTGAAAAAGAGATAATTTCAGATAATAATCCTCTTCGAGGGGGAAACCTCCTTTTACCCCACTTAAATGTTCAAGTCCAAGATGATTCAAAATGAAAATGTCTCCTTGGTATAAATAGGAGACTAGGAGGTATAATTACAAATAATGGCCTAAAGCCGACATAATTAAAATAACATTACTAATCTAAATTACAACTAATGGCCTAAATCCGACATAAATAAAATAGCATTACTAATCTAATATGCCCCAATTAAGGGGTAATGAGCCAACATTAGGGCTTAACACGCTATAACTTCACCAACTTAAATTCCCATCTGCTGTAGGATTAATGTAATCATGTTGTCTTACTGTCAATTTATATATATTTTGTAGTTAGTGGTGAGTATTCCCGCCTATCATGCGGGTGACCCGGGTTCGATCCCCGACAACGACGCCAAAATGTTAGGCATAAATATTCTCATTTAATTATGTTGTAGTACTTGCCCAACTATTTAATTTGTCAATCTGTGGTTCATAGGCTTACAAAGAAGATGCACTATATATGCAAGACTGAAGTAGAAGTAATCTAATCTAAATTGTCAAAATGAAATTAATCTAGGAAAGCATTTGAAAGACTAACTAGGAAAGCAGGAAATTAATCTAGGAAAGCAATACAACATGTGAAGAGTTGAATGACAAAACACATATGTGAGCTCACAAAATAAATCAATCTTAAATTAAATTACAAGAATCAAATGACAAAGCATGAAAGAATAACAATGAAAGAATCAAAGCTAAGAATGCCCTTCTCCTAATTACAAGACTAAATTATGAATTACATGATGACCCTCATGAAGAGAGAACACTCTCTTATATAAATGAGTGTCATAATTATAGATCCACTATTCTCTCAACTTATTCCTTCAAATCCTACACAAATATCTTAGATAAGATATGCCATCAAAATCTCCATGACCTTCTCCTTTGAATATGCTTGAATGATTATCTTCAAATCTCTTTCAAAACTTCAAAGATGTAATTCGAATTTGAGGATAGGTGGTGAATTTTGACTTTGTTGAAATCTTGAAATATGCCTACACACATCATCAAACTCATCCAACCTTGATACATAATGAAAATATGTCATTTTTCTAATATTTAATCATAAATTCACTTATAATACTAAAATGAATAAAGTGGAAAATAATAAGGTGAAACACAAATGTATGTATGGAAATGGTATGATAAAAGGTTTATTAGGACCATGAAATGTAAGGAATGGTGAAGGGAAAAGAGGATATAAATGTGACATTTCTGAGTCCTAACAATTCATAAGCACGATCTTCTTCTCTGATGGGTTTTGTGTATCTGGGACCTTCATCAGGATCAAGAGGTGCAATGACCCTAAGGCCATCTCCTTCAAATGTTATTCTTCTTTTCTTTAAGTTAACACCAATGGAATTGTTGAAATCCCAATCAATTCCTAACAACGCAGGATAAGGACAACAATCATCAACTATCTCAATCACCTTCAAGTCCAAAAATGTTCTTACCACGTCGATGTCCATAGGGACATGCTGCAATCTTCCAAAGGGGCTTACTGCTTGCTAATCAACCATCCTGAGCCTGATAGGGGAACAAATCAACTTGGGTTTTCACATGAGTTCTCGGGTCTACTTCATCATAACATTGACTTTTGACCCTAACTCGAGGACCACATAATCTATGTCATAATCTCCAATCTGAGCATTAAGGTGTAGTTCCTTATTTGTCATTCTATTCTAGATACTCGATGTACTTCTTTATTCAGCAAAGGATCTATCCTTCCTATATCATGTTCTCTGATCAAATTTTGTAGTTCTTGTACAACTCTTTCATCCATAATCAAATTCATGCAAGTGCATAAGAATTCCATAATCTTGCTTACCTATTTTCCTTCTCCGAGCGAAGCAGAATGATCAAATGCCAGAGGAATTCCACATTCTCTTACTTCTGGTTGTGTCTTTGGTGAAGAATCCTGATCTCTTCTAAATTACTTTCTTGCCTTTTCAAATGTCTTCTTTTCTTTCCTTAGATCAAACACTTGTGTCTTCTCTACATCTGTTCTGACCCTTAATTATTTTTTGGTATTTCCTTGGGTAACTATGTCTTCTCCTATAACAGTGCCTCCTCTAGTTATAACATCGAATATGGGATCCTCTCCGTGAGGTTCTACTAAGATTAGTTGTATTTGTTGGTTTCCCCCTCGTCTCTCCTCAAGTTTGGCTAACAACACAGGGCAATCTTCAATGACATGTTCGAATGAGTTGCAGTAGATGCAAGTGGTACAAGGGTTATGGAAGTCTGTTGCCAAGTTTCCTAGTTGTGGACAGTTATAACAAATGATCTGAACTCAACCTCAACCCATGCATCCTCCTCATCCTCTACCTATGAATCCACCGTGAGGGTTGAAGTTTCCTCTTCCTAGGGAATTAAACTATGTAGTATTTCCTTCATGCTGCATCTCTCCTTGAATCATGTATGTATATCTTGACCTTTCATGAAATAGGTCCCAAGCCCTACAATCCTTTTCATCATGCCCCACAGACTTACAGAATATGCAGTAAATATTGGTAGGTGTCTGGACATATTTTTTCATGTAATAGCATTCACCAGGGAGATGTCTATTTCTACATACCTCGCACCAGGGTAGAGTAACCTGCTTCAAAGGGCTCAGAGCTCTAGAAGACAACTATTCATGAAATAGGGGACAGTGCTCCTTGACATGGCCTTTTGATTTGTATATGATACACCAGATGTCTTCTCTTTTATATTTTCCCTTGTCTTTCTTCATATCTTCGACCTACAGAGATAAGTTAGTTAATTGACTCAAAATTTGACTCATACCTGAGTTGGATTCTCTCATAGCGGTTGATTCTAGTTTCATGGAGATCTCCAATGCCTCAGCCTGTGAAGCAACCTTCTGTTGAATAAGGGGAACTCTAATGTGTGGAAAGAGGGCAGCAATGAACCATTCCTTGTTCTTATTGTATGGTATCTAAAAACTTAAGCAGCCAGTCAAGGTATTATACCTATGATAAAACTCCCTAATAGGTTCGGCTACTCTTTTCTTGATTTATTTCAGTTTTGTAATCCATTGTGACTCTGACTTGGGTTTCTTGAATTCTGTACTCAACACAATATTGATCTCGTTCAGCGGTTTAGGCTGTATATCTCCTTTAAAAAAAATCATGTACCATCTCAGTGCGCGGTCTCTCAAGGTAGTACTAAAATGATCTTTCTTAACTGCTTCATTATTAACTTTCTTAATACTCCATAGACCTTCGCATAAAAACTAGTGTTGATCAAGATCTTCAGATCCATATCCCCTAAAGATAGGTAGCCACATTTAATCCTCCATAGATCTTCCTAGGTTTCATAAATGAGTATGTACTGAATTGATGGTAACAGTGCTTTGATTTCTCTGATAACTCTATCTACTCTGGTTACTTAATGCTACTAAAACAACAAAAGGAGTAATAGTACTTACTTCGATAGTCAACGTAATTCCTAAAGTTTCTTATTCTTCTCAGAGAGGTTCATTAATCTTCCCTTCCTCTGCCTTAGTGGACTCTAAATGTTCCTCGTTCAATAACTCTTCTTCTTCTCCACTATAGAACCCTTCATCCTGAACTAGTAGTTCATGGCTCTGCTCAAACAGGTTTACTAGAGGAACCTCTCTAAAGGTTCTTCCACTGCCCATATGTCCCACCTCTATGTTGTTGTCGTTATCTGAGTTTCTGAACATTATTTTTTCAATCCAACCAATTACTGTATCTTCAAGATGTTCTTCTCATGCAATAGCATCTTGATCCTCAACTTCAAAAAGTGTAAAAAATTTCCTCTAGGTCCATTAAAAAAATATCTCTCTTCTTGGCTATATGACTCTACTCTGTCAATAGAAATCTCGGTAATGTACCCTCCAATGGTGCTATCAAACTAGTGATCTATTGTTCTCGACACAGCGTTATCAACTCTCTTTACCTTCTTGATCAGCGTCGATGTCCAAACCACAGGTGGTCTATATCTGATCTGAAACTAGGTATCTGCTAATCTGGTTAACCATTTGTATAGCTCCTTATGAATTCCTCCAAAGAAAATCTCATGTATATCAGTAAAGATATACCTTCCCAATTAATCCTTTGTACTAAGATTAGGGTTCTTGTTCTGGGCTTCAGCGAAGTCCTTTTCTTGTTCTTCTATCCACTTCTGAATCTCTGTATTTTATGGAAACCACCTTGACATTCCCTCAATATGATCTCAGTCCCGACAATGGAACCATTTGTTAGAACAGGGGAAAAACCAGGGTTCAACTCTAACAGCACACCAACAAGCCCTAATTACTGGCCCTTTCGGCAACACCTGCAAAGAAGATGCAGTCTCACCCTAAGTAGCAATAGGGGGTTGCAGGAAACATGTGTCTACAACCAAAGGAAATGAAAAGAGGATCCAAAACAACAACACACAGAGATCTAGTTATTCTTTATCAAGATTAAACCTACTTCTCAAGCTATGTCTCATATCTAATACAATAACACAACAATATAATAAAAGAAGCAAAGAACACAACAACAATCCACAGAGACAACAATATTTACATGGTTCACCCTCTCCCTAGGGATACGTCCACAAAACTGTGTTTCTTAATATTATATGAAAACATACAGTTCTATCTATGCACTTAGCTTGCAGATATCTCTCTCTTTCTCTTCTTCTCTCCCCTCCCTATGCACCCAACTACAGGGTTGATCTTTGTACCCAGCTGAAGATATTACAATACCAAAGTGCTCTCAAACACAACACTTCTCCCTCACACAACAATAATCACTCGATATCACAACACAACTCTAGCCAACAACGAACCCCTCTTCTCTCATCTAGGTCTTTATTTATACATTACAATGACTCTCAGACAACCTTAGGCTGAAGCCTAGGTGTCAAAACCATAAATCCAAAACCCTAGGTGCGTAAAACCCTAAGTCCACTTTGACCCATGTTTTCAAGGCTTCGCCAACCTATCTTTCCTTCTTTCCAGCGAGGTGCTCCAAAGCATCCATTGGTGGCTTTTTCTGCTTGTTGAGTTGTCCATGATCCATCTTCCTTGTTGATCTTTCTTCCTCGATCTTGTCATTCAATGGCTCATTTTCCCTTACTTCGCTCCTTCTTTTCTGCTTCTTTGACCACTTCGACCCATTCTCAGTCAACGTGCTTTTCGTGCAGTTCGTACTTCATCTTTTCTCTTCCTTTTTCTTCGATTTCTTCCCTAATCCATAACCAAGGGCCAACAATTACTTAGATGTATAATGTGTATATTTATGTTAATTACATGGTGTCATAACTATATTTACATGTTGTTTACTCGATGTAATGTAATTAACTATGTTTGTTTAAATTATACATAATCTATGCATAGTTATCTTTGTTTTAGAACTGTATATTTGACCATATGAAGGTCATTCTTATGTATTTAATGTTATGAGAGAAAATATTTTTGAGTTGATGGTAATGGGGACATTATACACATATTGCATTTTCATGCATAAAAATGTACTCAAGTCAATAGGCATGTACACATTTTTGTACAACCATGAGCTCATAAACTAGATCATATGTTCATGTCATTTCACCTCTTTTATGGGGACTATCATTAGTTCAAAGAACTCCCTTTTTTTTCTTAACTAGGTTATTTGAACAAAACGTTTCATTCATTATAGGTCAAGTAAACCAACCTTACAAATTTTCCCATCAGTTCTCTAAACATTAGGAATTATAAATGCAAGGATTAGTCTTATCTAAACAACAATCATAATTTCTAGGGTTCGAACAAGCCATACTTACAAGAAAAATTACAACCACTAGTTCATTCATTCTTTGAACTTAAGCAACCCTTAATAATATTATTCCATTTCATCCATTCACATTTATCCATTAAATCTTAACATCATATTCTCACTCTTTTAGGAGAATTTATTAGTCCATCAAGCAAAAACAAGTTCCTCTATTGCAATTCAGTAAGAAAATTCCAAGGCACAATTTCACCCATAGTACTTCTTCTCAAGGAACTTGTGTAGATAATAAACAAGATTTTAACAAAGATAAACTCCTTCTAACAAGATCATATTTTCCTTGTTATACCATTCCTATGACTAATCTCTGGCCCATCCAAGCCTAGTTTTTTAAATCTTCTCTGGGACCACTTTGTATCACACCCAATCCCCTAACCCTTAGGATGGTGGGGTGTCAAGATATCCTCTTCTCCTATTCGATTTTTTTCTTTTAATAAATATCATAGCTATATTATGCTCATTGAGATATTTCCAACAACTATAACCATTCTCAAAACCAAGCTCTAGATCAAAAGTTACACCCTCTTGAAGTTTTCAGGCCTTTATTTCCCAAGGATACCACACTTCCACATGGCATCCACATCACCTTGCATCCTCCAATGTGGAAAGTTACATTTCAGAACATTTCACCCTCTAGTGTGGATGTGGCTATTGGCATGGACACTAGTGTGTAAGCTTCCACCGAGCCCTTCAGGACTGTTGGCTTATCAGGCCCCTAGCCATTCCAAACTCGAAAACCACTTATAATGGATTAGTATTTGATATTCAAAGTCACCGACCCATAAGGATACTAGGGTATCATTCCACCAAGGTACTAGTATGCTGACCGTCGAGTGAACCAATACTCCATCCAAATCCAAGCTCTCAGTTTGATATTTCAAGGAATTGGCCCACCAGGATACCAGGATACAGGCCCATCGAGGTACTGCTATATTGACCCGAGGGTAAACCAATACTGAATACAACTCCAAGTGTAAAGTTTGGTTACTGAGCTAGCACCTAGGACACATGACTCTATCACAACCTTCCACCTAGTATGACACATGGCCCTGTTAGTTCCTACCACTCGTCTTGACACGTGGCACTCATGATGCGATATGGGCTATTTCCTTAAATGTCAAATCACCTTGACACATGGACTAATCCATGACATGACACATGGAATGATGTGGTGATACACGTCATCACAGAGCACAGGGGCTCATGCTTATAGGTGTTGACACCTATCCACTTCTCATTGTGTTGGTTACAACATCTAGAGTCACTTTGACATGATCAACATACGCCTTCTTTTTCTCACAGACTAACAAGGAGGGGGTCATAAACCTTCCCCAAAATTGTTCCCTACTGAGCACCAACATATTGATACTTTCTTGAATGTTACAAACTTGAAATTCTTCCAAGATCTAGTACTCTGGTACCTCAAGGAATAAAGCCCCTCCTAGCCTTCTATGAGACTATGAGACATCAATGGTTAGGATCTCTCAACATCCTAATCCAATGGCTAGGATTTTATGACACTATCCAAAGTGGTCTTAACATTCTACCAGATCCACATTTAATCCACGTAAATCAAAAGATGACATGTGTCACTACCGTGGCATGCTAGCTACCACATTGGAATTCCTCATCAACATTATTATCCCCATTTTGTAGACATCTAAGGAGATGATGTCTTGAGGCCCGTAGGTTGTAGATATGGAGTGTCGAGAGACTACATAACCAGTAGTACCCTTTTGTATAGATGGAAAATCCACTCACCACCACATATGGTCACTGGTTTATAGATGGCATCCACCACACTATTTGGCTTCCGGAAGGAAGTGGGCCTTTGTCCATGAGGTACAAGCCAGTATTATGGTGAGCATTATTTCAATACCTAAGCCATTTGATTATGTTGTATATTAGATTTCTTTATATTTCATGATATTTGCTTGGACATTATGGTTTTTTCCCTGCTTCACCTTGGTGGTTGACATTGTGCCCTAGTAAGTGGTCTTCTTTGGGAATGTGTTTGCTACTGGGAAATCCCTTAATGAGACATTGTATTGTTCCTGATCATACTTACCATTTTCCATCATTATTCCCCTATGTTTCCTTATCTCTTGGGATTTTAGGGTGTATTGACCCAAGAAGGGGTTATCCCTCATTCTATGGGAAGAAGGGGATAAATTCCTAGAGGGTTTGGTCTTGGGTAAATGATAAAATCCATATTTAAACCTTCTATATGCTTTTCCCAGGGATCACCCAAGAAAACAATAAAACACTTATCTTTGAATAAAGGGGACCCATAAAATAATAAAGAAATGCTTGAAAGCTAGGTTGAAGGATAGGAGGTCTCATCATGAGCTGACCTATCATGTCCATGGATATCTGTTGGTATGACATTGTCATCATCTAGTCACCATGCCATGGTAGTGAATCTCAGTTGCATGGCTAAGTGAAAGGGGGTCTCATAATGAGCCAACCTTCTCATTTCCATTAGGTATTTATGGGTGACATTTCCACCACCTGGTCACCACGCTAGGGAAGTGACCTTCAATCTCTCGTTATTCTATCATTAAATAAATTATAAATAAAGAAAGATTAAAGTATAATGATGGGATTGGAAAAAGTTCAATGCAGATGAAGGTACCACACACCGTCTACAAAGGCACCCATGAATGAGACACTACGACCCCTAGTATGTCATGAGTCCTTACCCATTGAGTCTTGACCCCATCCACCTCACACACTTACATGTATTAGAAAATGACATCTTGGAGGCTCTCCTTGACATAGGGCAAGATCTACCTAATAAGACACCTCATCAACCCTCCCATACTTAAGCTTGGTAAGTCGCATAGTGTCTTTGAGATGTTAATCAGGGATGATTTTAGGGGCTAAATTTCGCTCATGGGCTAATTTTCCATGGATTTTCCAAAAAAAATATTCTCTATTCTAAAAACGATTCGCCCAAATTCTATAGAATAAAATTATTTTACCTTAAAAATAGCCAAAAATTTATACAAACTATATAAAATCCTTATAAATTTGAATGTTTTTACAAAAATATTGCCAAACATTTATAGTTGGCATATGAAGGATTAGTAAAATTTGCCAAGGTTTCTACATTTTAAAATAAATTTTCATCCTTAAAATCATCCCTGATGTTAATATTTTGATATAGTGATATTTGATGAACATGCTTAGATGGCTTATTTATTGATTGGATCCACTTATCATGATGTTATTACTTGATATCCTTGGAGGGCATGTTCATTTGTGTTTGCAGGACCTAGCTGGTGGACAGTTTTGGGAGATCAAGCCTAGCTTGGGCTTCCATAGGGCTACAAGCCCACAGGATGGATTCCAAGGGCACGCATGCCAGAGGAGAGAAATATGACTTGGACAACCTTGATGATGACTTGGACAACCTATCCCACCCTCTACTTGCCAAAAAAATTCCCCAGGAGGGGAAAAAAGTTCCAGTTTTGAGCATGATGTCATCATGTTTGGGGCTAAGGCTTGGTGGTGAGATGTCACTCATTTACACTTGGACATTTTGAGGAGAAGAGGGTCTTGGAAACATGGCCTTTATATGTCCTTCCATGCTTCTCCAAAACCAACAACCTCCTCAAATTTGCAAAACATCCCCAAAGGGGTGACATCCTCCTAAATTAGGGTTTAATTTGTGCAAAAGGGGAAATTTTAAGTGAATTGTTTAATATTATTCTGTTAAGGGGGAAATATTCACTAGAAAATTTGGGTCATTTTGCGATGGCTATTTCAATGCTCTTGCAATGTTATGTCATGGATATTATGACGAATCTTGAGTCTCTCAAACATCGCTTCACGTGATGTGGCACGTGCGATGAACCTAGATTATCATCACAAGTGCAACGAAAATAGGGAAGTTGTCATGATTGCGAAAAAAAATAAATACCGTCACCAGAATGACTAAGTAAATAAATCATCGAAATAGCAACAAACTAGGGAAATCATCGCAAGAGAGACCATAAAGAGAGCTCGTCGCACCCTCAACAATATTGGCAAAGTAATGGAAAAGTTTGTGAAGAAGAGGTCATCACAATTGTGATGGACATAGGGTATATTGCGACGAATTTTCTATACAATTTTTGTAATTTGTATAGCAAGTTCGTCGTGAATGGAAAATTTTTTGACGAAGGGTTCATCGCAATTGCGACGACATGTACAAATATTGTGATGACCTTGCTATACAAATTATGAAAATTGTACAGCAACTTCGTCGCAATATACCCTGTTATCGTCACAATTGCGACAATAATTGCTATATAATTTTCGTAATTTGTATAGCAAGTTCGTCACAAGGTTTGTACAGGGCGTCTCTCTTGCGACAATAATAATTTATTTAAAAAAAAAAAAAAAAAATTTTGATCAAAAAAATTAAAATTTTATTTTTGAGCCAATTATAGAAGGTGCTATGATTGCACACTAAAGAGGTCGTCCAAGTGAAGTTGTTGGTTGGTTGGTTGAGTCAATTGACTGACCCAACTGTTCAAACTAACTATCTTTTTAAAACAATTACATAAATTATATCAAAAAACAATACTCTAACTTAGATTTAAATATTTAACATCTCCGTGGCCTCAAAGCCTTATTTGTCCTAGAAAGGCGAGGAAAAATAAATACTCAAACCTTCCAAAGAAATTATTTCTTTGTTGTTCAAATAAACTTTGATGGCCTTATATATGATTTTATATTCTTTTTCTATATTTACTCATGGGTTATACATTTTAATATGGTGCCATTAAATACCTTCTATCACCTTAACGCTTCTACATTTATAGGCCATGGTTTCTAACATAAGGAGGGTTTTCCTAGGGGGCTAATACTAAGTCCTATCATTGAATTTCTAGACAGGTGAGGACAAGGACTTTTTTTGACTTGGGTTACTTCTCTAAACTGATGCTTCAACAAAAGTAAGAGAATAAAATGCTCAATGAATTCCTGAAAGGAAAACACTTACTTTATTAAACACAACACACCAATGCACCATTACTCATAATTAGTGATGAAGCAATATACAATGTTCAAGGTGAAAATTTCTACGTAAAAAGTACATATTCATTCATAATATAGTGGTCATTTAGAAAATTTCATATGTGCAATAAGTGAAGCATGAACAAGTACTTATGAAACATTTAAGCATGAAATTGGGTCATTATGCTAGCAATGAAATAGAGCATCATTGTAACAAGTTCATAACCAATATAAGTTTGCATCCATTCAATAACTATATGCCATGAAACACATGAAGTGTCACTATTGTAAAGAGAGAATAAGGCAACGAGCTCAATGTAATAAGTTTAAAAGAAATACAATGCTACCAGATTAGCAAATTTCATTATTATATGTCAAGGCACAAAAATTATATCATTAACCAAACTTATCATTCATTCATCAACACTCAGAAATTAATTTGTTTCTCATCATACAATATAGATCAATTCTTTGGAACCATGATCGTCGCATGAATCGACCCTCTCAACTAGCAAAAAATATAAATGTTGCACTGTTTGGGTAGATTGTTTGGGGTGGTTAGGGTAGGAATGTATCGTGGTCAACCAACCAAGACAAAATACATGCAAACACCACAACAAAATATGGTTAACAAACCTTCATACAATAGTGAAAGGAGGCAACGATTGGATTAATTACAAGGTCCTTAGGAATTCCTTAACATATTTTGTCTTCTTTGGGATGTGGAAAACAAGTTGTCATAAAAACATTGCAATACATCAACACTTTAATCACCATTGATAGTGGAATACTGCAGTTTTATGACAGTCCTGGATAGAGTTTTGGATAACACATAGGAGGTAATTTCAAGGCTTTAAATAGAAGGATATATCCATCATACTTTTTTGTGATACCTCATCTAATAAAATAATTAAATGAGCCAAAATAATGTTGGATAAAAAGAGAGATATATGTTTTAAGAGGGAGGCTTACTTGTAAGTGCAACTTAGACTAGGTTATAATAGGGTAACACCATTCCCTTATACCTAATAAGGGTTATTAGAATATAAATTAGGTTGAGGAACCATATATATACTTTCAGTAACTAAGGAAGGTTAGGATATCTAGAAGGAAGGTATGTGAGTTAATGTTTTGGTGGTTATTTCTTAGTAAGGTTTTGGTGATAACCTAGTAGAAGATAAGGTATGTTAGGGTACTTCTCCTTTACCTTGACTTTCCTAGTAGGTGAGTAGAAGAAGCCAAGTGATATGTCTTTTTAGAATCCCATAGTCAAGTTATATGATTTACCTGGATAAGGATTTGTGAAATATTTAAAGGTGACATATGAATTTATGATGTTCATGTACATATCATGAAATCAAACCTAATTCATGTTCCTTTTAAGGTTGTTTAGTTGAATCAATTAAATTGTGGTTTAACAATGAATGAGTTAAAACCTACCATAACTAACACAAGTGGAACCCTTAATTCATTGTGGTATAAATTTTCCTTGTAAATCCTTGAAGCAATAAATCCTAGGATTTTGATCCCCCTCACCAAATATTTCATGGTTATGATAAATGAAAATGAAAATTGAACTTGTCTAAGGTACCATAACCACTTAAGAGTTCCAAACATTTAAAATATTTTATTTAATTTAAGAGGGACATTGCGATCATGATCATCTTAAGTATCATCATCATTATATGACTATAACCTGGCCCGTGTATAAATGAAGTCCTTTGGTATTAGTAACCCCACCCTAAAATGTTTCTAATGACAATGATAAAAGCACCACTAAGACATCATCAATATACTAGCAAACACCAAAACCTACTTGGCATAACCTACACTTTGATGGTGCTTCAAAGGGATTGATAATAAATGATGGTGTCATCCAAGACAACCAAAGGCACCTGGAATTAGCATAATTTGGTTACATGTGCAATAAAAAGTAACAACGAGGCTAAGTTCAAATCCTATTGCAGGATTTCAACATAGCAAGGGATCATCTACAAATACAATATGTTATAAAAGCACTTGATTGTTAGGTGTTTATGGGGTTAATAATGTTTTCTCTTTATGTTATTATTTATCTAATGACTTAAGTAAGTGGTCCAATTGGGTCTCAATTCATACTCCTTCTCATCCAAATGGGTCCGAAGTCTATATTGTTAAAGGGTCTAGTCTATTGTTATCTTTGCAGGTGTATGTGGGTCAAGTATTGTAATATGGAGTTGGGATATAATAACATATTTAATTTGTTATGGTGTGTGTGTGTGTAATAACGTATATATTTTATTACACATATGTGTAATAGAACATACATATATATTCTACTACACATATATGTAATAACATATATTACAAAAAACACGAGTTGTAAGTTTGGCGAAGCTCGTGAGAGGCACTGAAAAACAAAGCCTTCTCCATTCTATTTGGAGTTTCAAGGATTATTGTGGCTCCCTAATAGGGTTTGTCTCTGGATACTTTCATTGATTTCCATCCTATTCAACTGCCGAGTCCATTGTGTTGTCTCAATGACTTCAACGTACTATCCCATCTATTTCTTTGTTGATGGAAGTGTCATTTTGTGTGAAAAGCAGTGTGGTAAATAATTTGTTTTTTGGGTCCACCAAATTTGTATTTCAATATGTAGGACACTTTCATGAACTAACTATCAATATTTCAATATGTAGGACCTCTTTTACATATTGACCTCTTTTACTTTCATGTAGGACCTCTCATAGACACAATGCTCCCTTGCACATCAATGAAGTTTTTTTAAAGGGGCAAATTAGTTGACATATGTTCAAAACTCTCTCATTGTTTCCATTATTTTGCCCTCTAATCGACAAAGTGAATATTTGAATTTATGTCAGCATTAGAACAATGAGTGTTTATATCATGAACCTCTATATGGATTAACATGACCATGAGAAGAATAAAGTATGAAAATATGAAGAAAGTCTTGAAACCTTTAATAACCCTCCACATATTGTAGACACGAAGAGTGAGATGATGCACATGCGTGAAAGAGTAAATGTTTGACATCACCATTTCAAACCCCTCATGTTTAATCCTTAATGTTGTTGAAGAAACAAAATAAATTTCATGGAACTAAAAACATTAAATTGTTGCCAAAATTGTGCCCTCTAATCGACAAAGTGAAGATTGGAATTTGTGTCAACATTATAACAATGAGTGTTTATATCATGGACCTCTATATGGATTAACATGAGCATGAGAGGATTAAAGTAGGAAAATATGAAGAAAGTCTTGAAACCTTGAATAACCCTCCTCATATAAATTGACAATGGCAATGTGATTTTTTTTCTTTGTCATGTGAGACACAATGAAACGAAGGGTAATGCTCTGAAAACATATTATTAAATGATTGGCATGGCCATTTCCAACCCCTCATGTTTAATCCTTAAAACTTATTATTGCATCTTCCCAAAAATTTATTTTTGCATGTTGCACCAAGTTTAAAGCTTGCACATTGCTTGGAAAAAGATGCTTGCCACATGTCACATGTCACAAGACTTTCAATGTTGCATATATCATGTCACAAGATTTTGGAAGTTGCATATTGCATATTAAAGTTCTATTTGTTGCCTAGAATCCATAGCCCAAGCACAAGGCACCAGGTCTTTCTTGCATTCTCACGTCTTGAATCAAGGAGTATTAAATCAATATATACCAAGTCTTATAAGAGAAGATGAAATTATCATTAAGTGTATAACAAAATTACATTCACAGATATATACAAGCCATAGAAATAGCCTTGTGTATATTATAAGATGAAAAAGTACCCATAATGTCAATGCATTATATGCACCATTACATGTTCAACTATATAATGTACATCTAACTGTCTTATAAAATTATTACATGACATCATGAATTTCTTTTAGTCTTATTTTGTGCTTTCCAGGTCTTAAGTAATTCATCCATATCCATGTCTTTGTTTACTGGGTGCTCTTCAGTAGCTGATGTTGTCTCATTCCTTTCACACCGAGTATGTTTGGTCTCATACCCACAATGTGGATGCTGTTGTGAGAGGCCATCACCTACAAAAATAAAAAATATTAAATTTATATGGCCAATTTTTAAATATCACTGAAGTAGTTCATTAATATTAAAAAAAAACTCTGCAATGTAATTATTTACCTGGTCCTCTAGTCGGCACCATTGGAATGGTTGTCGGCCTATTCACCTGATCTTCAAGTCAAGGAGGATCAACTATGACATTCTCTGCCATTGAAACGTCAAACTTTATAAGTACAAAATTATTAATTATATGATTAATATATAGACATTTTACCATCATGGGCCTCAGTCACAGGAAAATTTTGGGGCTGCACCTCACTGGGATGGGGTTGTTGGGGAGCACCATGATATTCTGGTTGTGTTGCATTATCAACGCTTTGTTGTCCAGTAATAATGGTTTCATTGATAGTTTTGTTCTTCTGATTAAAACAAAGTAAGACATTAAATTATGGACGATATCAAAAATTTACGTATTTTATAAGTAATGAAAGGTTAATGTGGACTGATTTTTAATTAACTTATCCTGCAAATTGGATCTTAGGGTCTTCCCCATTCTTTTCCTACGATCAACCATGGATTTATAACCGTACTTGTAAACAAGTTGGAGGTCTTCCTCCGTGGTTTCAGTTCCGAAGTCGTCGCCCTGCATTGCGTAAGGGTATGGTTTTTTAATGTTTTTGGCTGCAATTACCTTAAAGTTTTAAGGTGATAAAAATATTATTCTTAAAATGTTTGGGTACTTACAATTCATGACTGTAACCTCGAGTAGCCGCCCTGGCCTAGCTTGTGTTGGCCATGTTTGACAATCCTTTCTTTGGCTTCCTTTGAAGTGTCAGGCAACCTATCATCAAAATTTTCAAGTATGTTATATACAACCACACTTTTATTTAGATCTAAAGAAAAATAAAGCTGGTATTGAAATAAAAAAATTGTAATTTACCTTGGTGTACCAGTTATTTGTTCTCCTAATTTTTTCAAAATATTCTCTTCTTCATCATCAATGATTTCCTTCCACTCCCTCTCTGGAATTGAGGGAGGATGCTCATACCTAGGATTTCCTGCCAAGATTTGTCTATAAACATCCTGCACATATTTTAAATATTCACCCACTGCAGATGTGACCACTTTTTTATTGAACGTGTCTACTCCAAAGAGTCCTTCAAGATAATCCATAAGTTCCTTTTTGAGGTTGGAATTCTAGAAATTCCACCTCATGCGTAAGGTTGCCCAAAAATCAATAAGGCCTTGTTCTCTAGGTGCCTATAAAAAAGGTTGTTTCCTACACACAAAAAGATATGATCATTAATTTAAAATTAATAATCTAGATGATTTATGTATGAGAAGGACAACATTAAACGATTAAAATATGAATTAAAACTACCTGGAAGTCTTGATTCTTTTAATGGGAGTCCATTATCGTCGACCAAAAATGTGCACGGAAGTGTCCCCATGCTTGTCACACATCTAGCTCCACGAAATGCAACCATCTCAACCACATCACCATGATTCTCATCTCTACCACCATCTCTAGACTCTGATCGAGGTGTGGATATCTAGCGGTGCATGTCATGGATCCTATCTAAATTAGGTGTGGAAGATGGAGAAGTAAATAGTACTCTAGTAGTTGTATGACCGCCCACATCAGGACTCTGTAGCGTCTCTGTAGCGCCACTACTACCAACATCGGGCTGAATAGGCTCCAAAAATGTCTTTATAAAAAAGAAAATGCTTTTTCGTGAGATAATGTAAAAGTTAAAGAACAAAGTATCATAACTGAACATATGAGTATATTAAAAAAAAACACTTTAAATTATGGTTATTACCTTATATATGTTAAGTTGTGACATAAGGATCTTGATGTTTTCTTTGACGTCGGGAGTTTGATCTGGACGATCTAATAACCTAGCAAGTTCCTTGTTAGCTTTATTGATATTTTTTTTTATTAAGACCATCAAATCAACAGATGAATAAAAACCATCCTCATCCACAGAATCATGATCAACATGGACTGCGGACTACATATAATTTCAACAAAAACAATGTTATTTCAATAAAATTATATAAGCAAATAATAAAAACAACGTAAAATGAAAGTGGAAATTGATAATAATTTACATGTTCTGCGGCTGGCCCTTTTTCACAATCATCCTGCCACATTATAATATAATTAGAACCCCCAAATATTTAAAAAATTGTTAATGATAACAAAAAAAAATGTTAAAGATAATATTTACAGCAATGTTAAAGATAATAAAAAAATATAATGCAATAAGTAGAGGTTTCTTAAAGAGGTGTTGCATAAGAACATGCACGCTATTAGTCATTCTTTCTATTCGATTCAAATGGTAATCCACTAATAACTCTTCCCCGAGAGCTATCTTTTTTATTGTGCACAGGACTACGCGATTCTCTTCACGTCCCTCATATATGCAATTCGGTTGTTTGTTTGTTGTCCTGGGTCATGTGTTGTTTATAAACCCTGTGATATTGTCGGAAGCTTTAGGCCTTCCATCAATATAGATAGTCGCTCCCTTATTTTTATCCTTTTTTATTAGTTGTATATAATTTGCGGCGAGTTCATATCTCCGCATACTTCGCATGTATCGGACCAGCCGCATCCAATTGTTATAATTGTAACACGGTACGACATAGTCCATCAATTCAGTTATTGTATTGTATTTTACAATTATTCCATTTATGGAAAATATCCCCAAGCCATGCAGGGAGGATGGTGCAATGTGATATGTCCTATCGTTGACAACGAAGTCAACATCTATAGGAGGTAGTTCCTTAGGTACCCATTGTTTCACCAGATGCGTATACCTAAGTGGAACCTCTATGTCTCCTATGCTCTCATCATCATAAGAGAATGATCCTACTTTGGCAACAAATAATTTCATGCGCCTACAAAATTTTATTATGAATTTTTCACCTTTGGTCCTTTTTTGCTTATCATATATACTAGATGTAGTCGCATTTCCGACCTCTATTTGTCCTAAGCTTTCCTCACTCGACAAAGAAATATCTGACAGGTACTTGTTTGGTTGTACCTTTAGTTGCATGTGCACGTGTTGTTAGTTAGTATTCCATCATCATATAAAAAGTTCTAAATAAAAAATTTATATCTTTAGTTTTGGATGCACAATTAGACTAGGGTGAAATTACCAATATTAGTGGTCAACCACCTAATTTAATGTGACATCCCTCTTGATTTTGGACATATTAAGGAAATATTAATGTGATAACACTAAGGACATGATAAATTTATCATATGGATTTAAGAAAAAAATAGTAGTAAGGTTGTTGTTTGTTGGATTTGTGCAAATTAGAATTATTATAATAAATGTCCATTGAAGATGAGGGTCAATGATATGGAGTAAGAAATCCAACCATCAGTTGGTGTGTTGCAAATATTGGGTGCTTTAGTTGGCAATATGACTAAGGAAAGCCAAGAGTAGAACTATACAAATATTAGTTTTGTTCAATCCAAGTTGAAGAATAAGTTGGTTATGGCGATCGTTAACAATAGTGCAACCCACATTTTTATGTAGGAAGTAGAGGTTGTTAAACTCAATGTGCAGTTGAAATTGGTGCAGTCTTTTTTCAAGGCAGTAAGATATAGTTGACAGAGACATGTAGTTAGTTAGTTTTTATTCCATTAGGAGCAATTGGCCAAGAGTCCCCGAAATGGTTTGGGATGCGACTTACAACTGGGCATAAAATGAATATCACGACTCGGATTGAGGAACCATCCACTCCAATGTATTACTGGGATAGGATTTCAGCTAGAACACCCCTCACTCTTGGGTGCCATGCCTCAGAAATTCCTTTACTCATTGATCTCGACAAATAGTGTTTTGGTCAGTTTGAAACAATGCAACATTTGGATTAAGGGGTCCAATTTATGAAACCATGCCTCGAGAGAGGATGGATAATTTGGTCACCTAGTCCATGCCTAAACAAGCTTGCAACATCTCATGGAACTAAAAAATGTTGATCTGTTAGTCTTTTATTCCCTGAGCGGGAATTGGCCAAGAGTCCCCGAAATGGTTTGGGATGCGATTTGCAACTAGGCATAAAACAAAAACCGAGACTCGGATTGAGGAACCATCATCTTTGTTTGATTCCTGGCATAGGATTTTAGCTAAATCACCCCTCACTCCTAGTTCCAACCCCTCAGAAGTTGTTTTTTCCATCGATTTCGATAACTAGTGCTTTTCTCAGTAACAAGCAATGCAACATTTGGATTTAGGGGTCCAATTTATGAAACCATGCCTCAGGAGAGGATGGACAATGTGGTCACCTAGTTCATGCCTAAACAAGCATGAATAATCTCATAGAGCTCAAAAATGTTTCTTCGTTAGGATTTTATGCCCCGAGGATGAATTGCCAAGAGTCCTCAAAATGGTTTGGGATGCGACTTACAACTGGGCATAAAATGAAAACCGAGACTCAGATTAAGGAACCGTTGAATTCGATGGATTCCTAGAATAGGATTTTAGATAGAGCACCCCTCACTCCTAGGTGCCATGCCTCGAAAGTTGCTTTACTCATTGATTTCAAGAACTAGTGTTTTTCTCAATTTGAAGCAAACCAACATTTGGATTAAGGGGTCCAATTTATGAAACCGTGCCTCGGGAGAGGATGAAAAATATAGTCACCTAGTTCATGCCTAAGCAATCTTGCAGCATCTCACAGAACTCAAAAATGTTTCTACGTTAGGTTTTTATGCCCTCGGGAGAAATTGGCCGAGAGTCCCTGAAATGGTTTGGGATGTGACTGGCAACTGGGAATATAATGAATATCGAGACTCAGATTGAGGAACCGTCGACTCCGATGGATTCCTGGGATAGGATTTCATCTATATCACCCTTCACTCATGGGTTACATGCCTCAGAAGTTTCTTTAATCATTGATTTCAAGAACTAGTGTTTTGTTCAGTTTGAAGCAATGTCGCATTTGGATTAAGGGTCTAATTTATGAAACCATGCCTTGGGCATGGATCGATGATTTTTTCACCTAGTCGATGGCTAAACAAGCTTGGAGCATCTTACAGAACTCAAAAATGTTGCTTTGTCGGTCTTTTATGCCCTAAGCAGGAATTGGCCAAGAGTCCCCGAAATGGTTTGGGATGCGACTTGCAACTGGGCATAAAATGAAATATGAGTCTCAGATTGAGGAACCGTCATCTCTGTTGGATTCTTGGCATAGCATTTTAGCTAGATCACCCCTCACTCTTAGTTCCAACCCCTCAGAAGTTGTTTTTTTCATCGATTTCGATAACTAGTGCTTTGCTCAGTAAAAAGCAATGCAACATTTGGATTTAGGGGTCCAATTTAAGAAACCATCTTTTGGGAGTGGATGGACAATGTGGTCACCTAGTCCATGCCTAAACACGCATGCAGAATTTCATGGAGCTCAAAAATGTTGCTCTGTTAGGATTTTATATCCCGAGGAGGAATCACCAAGAATCCCTAAAATGGTTTGGGATGAGACTTGCAACTGGGAATAAAATGAAAACCAAGACTCGGATTGAGGAACCGTCGACTCCGATGGATTCCTAGGATAGTATTTTAGCTAGAAAACCCCTCACTCTTGGGTGCCATTCCTAGGAAGTTGCTTTACTCATTGATTTTGATAACTAGTGTTTTGCTCAGTTTGAAGCAAAAAAACATTGTTGGATTAAGGGGTCCAATTTACGAAATCATGCCTCGAGAGTAGATGGAAAATATATTCACCTATTCAATGCCTAAACAATCTTGCAACATCTCACGGAACTCAAAAATGTTGCTCCATTAGGTTTTTATGCCCTCGGGAGCAATTGGCCAAGAGTCCCCAAAATGGTTCGGGATGCGACTTGCAACTAGGCATATAATGAATATAGACTCAGATTGAGGAACCGTCGAATTTGATGGATTCCTAGGATAGGATTTCATCTAGAGTACCCCTCACTCACGGGTTCCATGCCTCAGAAGTTGCTTTAATCATTCATTTTGAGAACTAGTGTTTTGCTCAGTTTGAAGCAATGTAGCATTTGGATTAAGGGTCCAATTTACAAAACCATGCCTCATTAGAGAATGGATAATTTGGTCACCTATTCCATTCCTAACCAATCTTGAGGCATCTCACGTAACTCAAAAATGTTTCTATGTTAGTCTTTTATGCCCTGAGTGGGAATTGGCCAAGAGTCCCCAAAATAGTTTGGGATGTGACTTGCAACTGGGCATAAAATGAAAACCGAGTCTCAGATTGAGGAACCATTGTCTCTGTTAGATTCCTGGCATATGATTTTTAGTAGGGCACCCCTCACTCCTAGTTCCAACCCCTCAGAATTTTTGTTTTCATCGATTTTGATAACTAGTGCTTTGCTCAGTAAGAAGCAATGCAACATTTGGATTTAGGGGTCCAATTTACGAAACCATGCCTTGGGAGTGGATGGAAACTTTGGTCACCTATTCCATGCCTAAATAAGCATGTAGAATTCATGGAGCTAAAAAATGCTTCTCTGTTAGGATTTTATGCCCCCAGGAGGAATTGCCAAGAGTCCCTGAAATGGTTTGGGATGGGACTTGCAACTGGGCATAAAATCAAAACCGAGACTCAGATTGAGAAACTGTCAACTCTGATGGCTTCATGGGATAGTATTTCAGCTAGAGAACCCTTCACTCATGGGTGCCATGCCTCTGAAGTTTCTTTACTCATTGATTTAGAGAACTAGTGTTTTGCTTAGTTTGAAGCAAAAAAATATTTTTGGATTAAGGGGTCCAATTTATGAAACCGTGCCTTGGGAGCGGATGGAAAATACAGTCACCTAGTCCACGCCTAGACAATCTTCCAGCATCTCACGAAACTCAAAAATGTTTCTCCATTAGGTTTTTATGCCCTAAGGAGCAATTGGCCAAGAGTCCTCGAAATGGTTTGGAATGGGACCTGCAACTGGGCATATAATGAATATTGAGACTTAGATTGAGGAACCGTCAACTCCAATGGATTCCTAGGATAGGATTTCATCTAGATCAACCCTCACTCATGGGTTACATGCCTCAGAAGTTTCTTTAATCATTGATTTAGAGAACTAGTGTTTTGTTCAGTTTGAAGCAATGCCGCATTTGGATTAAGAGTATAATTTATGAAACCATGCCTTGGGAGTGGATCAATGATTTTTTAACCTATTCGATGCCTAAACAAGCATGTAGCATCTTACAAAACTCAAAAATGTTTCTCCGTCAGTCTTTTATGCCCTGAGCGAGAATTGGCCAAGAGTCCCCGAAATGGTTTGGGATGCGACTTGCAACTGGGAATAAAATGAAAACCGAGTCTCGGATTGAGGAACTGTCATCTCTGTTGGATTCTTGGCATAGTATTTTAGCTAGATCACCCCTCACTCTCAGTTCCAACCCCTTGGAAGTTGTTTTTTTCATCGATTTTGATAACTAGTGCTTTGCTCAGTAAAAAGCAATGCAACATTTGGATTTAGGGGTCCAATTTAAGAAACCATCTTTTGGGAGTGGATGGACAATGTGGTCACCTAGTCCATGGATAAATACGCATGCAGAATTTCATGGAGCTCAAAAATGTTGCTCCGTTAGGCTTTTATGTCCCGAGGAGGAATCACCAAGAATCCCCGAAATGGTTTGGGATGCGACTTGCAACTAGGCATAAAACGAAAACCAAGACTCGGATTGAGGAACCATCGACTCCAATGGATTCCTGGGATAGTATTTTAGCTAGAAAACCCCTCACTCTTGGGTGCCATGACTAGGAAGTTGCTTTACTCATTGATTTTGATAACTAGTGTTTTGCTCAGTTTGAAGCAAAAAAACATTGTTGGATTAAGGGGTCCAATTTACGAAATCGTGCCTTGGGAGTAGATGGAAAATATATTCACCTATTCAATGCCTAAACAATCTTGCGACATCTCGTGCAACTCAAAAATGTTGCTCCATTAGGTTTTTATGCCCTCATGAGCAATTGGCCAAGAGTCCCCAAAATGGTTCAGGATGCGACTTGCAACTGGGCATATAATGAATATAGAGACTCGGATTGAGGAACAGTCGACTTTGATGGATTCCTGTGATAGGATTTCATCTAGAGTACCCCTCACTCATAGGTTCCATGCCTCAAAAGTTTCTTTAATCATTGATTTCGAGAACTAGTGTTTTTTTCAGTTTGAAGCAATGTAGCGTTTGGATTAAGGGTCCAATTTACGAAACCATGTTGTTGGTCACTATAATTGCTTACTTAATCTAAACAATCAAGTGCTACATAAATTGTCAACCCAGGGAAGTCTATTTATTTCAAAGGTAAACATGCACTATATATGCTCAATCTCAAAAGCAACCTAGAGTTGTAGTAAAAACTATATTAATCACACTTTCCTTGAACAAACTGAAGTTCTAACTTGAATTACAGGAAAGTAATCTACCTATTGTAGAGCTCAAAGTTTAAAGAAATGATTAATTGAAGAATCCTGGATTACATTAAAATAAAAACAAGATACTGCAACAGGAAAGACCAACTATTCTGTAACCAGAGAACAGGGCCCTATTCCCAAAGTAGGAATCTTCAACACCTATTTCCGATCATCATACTTCATGAACTCATTGCTTGACTGAAATAATTGACATGCACACTAAAGGCTATCTATCTCCTAACAGAAAACAGGACCCTATTTCCCAAGTGGGAAACTTCAGCACCTTGTTTCTGATTAGCACACTTTCATGAACTCATTAATGCATTGAAGGCTAACTATCCCTAACAGAGAACAAGACCATATTTCCCAAGCAAGAAACTTCAGCACCTTGCTTCTGATTAGCACACTTTCATGAACTCATTAATGCATTGAAGGCTAACTATCCCTAACAGAGAATAGGACCCTATTTCTCAAGCAGGAAACTTTAGCACCTTGTTTTTGCTTACCAAGCTTTCATAAATTCATCAAATAGGATTACTAACTAAAATGATTAACAGTTACCCAAGCATGAATCACATGAAAACAATATAATGTTCAGTAAAGCAGAGTTTTCAGCAAGACAGAGTTCAGTAAAGTAGTGTTTCAGCAAAACAGAATTCAATAAAGTAGTGGTTCAGAAAAACAGAATTTAATCAAGACATAAACAGAGATCACACTAACACACTACAAAACTAACGGGTGAATCTTGTGAAGAAGGTGGTCCCTCCCCTCTCACAAGATTCCCCTAAAACGAAAAGGCTAGAGAGAAATGCTCAGAACAGTCTTTTATTCATCTATCAATGTATCATATTACAATCTGAAATGAAGTACGTCCTTCTCTGTAAACCCTTCTTAGTACAAAAACTGAAGATCCCTCGAATGGTGATTTCCTCTTATTTAAATAGGAGAATCCCTTTAATACAATTGATCAACAAATTACAAATGTATATCTGAGTCCTATTCTTAGTCAGGTTGACTTTCTAAACTGGAATAGGGTATCCTAGTCTCCTGCAACAGAATGTTATTACGAGTGCTGAGTGAGGTATTGTTGTTACGGCTGGAGTAACAACTCTTTGTTTCTTGTTACTGTTGTTGTATGTTGTTTCAGCATCGCAAATCGCAGGCTGTTTCAGCCACGGGATTTGTGTTCTAACTGTTTCATCACTTCTCAGACAACAGTGATGGTTGATGCTTGGCTCACGGTGCAGCCGCTGTAGTCAATCTGTTTGAGTTGATGTTTGATCGCGGACTGTGTAACGGCTTCCTCTGTGTTTCAGCATCATTGACCATGGACTGTGTAATAGCTTCCTCTGTGTTTCAACATCATTGACCATGGACTTTGTAACAACTTCTGTGTTTCAACATCATTGACCATGGACTGTGTAACAGCTTCCTCTGTGTTTCAGCATCGTTGACCATGGACTGTGTAACAGCTTCCTTTGTGTTTTAGCATCGTCGACCACAGACTGTGTAACAGCTTCTGTGTTTCAGCATCATCGACCATGGACTGTGTAATAGCTTTTGTGAGTTGTTGTTTCAGCAACAGGCCTCAAATGCTAATCTGTAGTTTGAACTATTTCAAGACTTATACATTTCTAGTCAATGGTTAAGTACGAGAGTGATGTAAAATTATATGCAAAACAGATTAAACATATAGTAAAGAGAAGAGACATTGTATACCTTTGGAAAGATAGGATAAAGTGATAATATGAGTTTAAATGTGAGTGAAACAAGAGTGTAATAGCGGCAAAAAGTCTGGGAAAAAAGGTACATTGTGTGGTCCTAACATCCCCCCCAACTTAAAATGTTGCATTTCCTCAGGCAACTTCACTCTGAATCAGAGTCTGAATACCGAGTCTGAGCATGCAAGTTACTCAAGCAGTAGCTGTGGGAGGTGTTGTATGTTGGAGCTCTGAACCCTTGACAAATTGTAACCTTTGCCAAGTTGTTGTTTCTATCTTCTTAGGCAACTTATAATGGATTTGATATCTCTCTACTGGCAACTAGAGGATAGGAAAATAAAAACGGTACCCTATCCATCTTTCAGCACATTGCTAAACACACTGAATGTAGTTAGGTACCCTGGAGATTGCTATCTCGAGATTAGTAAGGCTAAAAGGATTGTGTTCCTGTCTTTTCTCAGTAGATTGCTGCCAAAACAAATTGTTTTCCTGGAGGGCAGCAATCTCTGTGGATCTGATGAAGTGTTGACAATCCTAAAGCACTGTTGATTGTAGTTGCTGAACGTGTTCAGTCATCCCTGGTTTCTTTAAAAACTGATAGTATCCTGTAACAAAGGTGGCTACATTTTTTGGTTCTGGCCTTATCCAGAGAAGGCAGTTATCCTCATTGTGCTTGGAAGCCAGGAAGTCATCCTGCCATACAATCTGATTATGGAGAAAAGAGGTGAATGCCCGTATTTGGATGTCACCGTCAAGAGGATTAAGATTGAGCTACCTATTCTTAGGGATGGCCTCATTATGAAAATATGCCTCACAGAGGAGGTGCTGATTCATAGCAGAGGCTTCTGCAAAGGTTTTGGCAAAATCTATTGGATGTAGCACTGCATGGGGTCTGCCTTCTGTGATTGATTTGATCTGAAACCATGTAAGTCGTTCCATAAGGAACAAGGAGTAATTACAGGATGGTTTCCTTGCAGCCAATAGCTTTTGTGCCAAGTCAAATATCAGGTGCACTCTGCCTTTCATCTCTTTGTTCTGTTTCATAAGGGCACGAGCTTCCTGGCGTGTCTGCTCCAAAGCTTCCTAATTTGAGTAGGTATGATTTATCCAGATTTGTTTGTGCTCTTGCAGGCTTTTGGCCTGTGTAGCAGCATACTCTTTTTTCCATTTCTGTATTATTGCCTGCTCATCCCATGGCTGAGTTTGTGTTTCAGCGTTGCAAGTAATCGGCTGAGGTAAGGTCTGAGTAGATTGTTCCACAAAAGTGTGGATATTGATCTGGCTGGGAGGGGCAGATTCCTCAGTAGGCACTGTTTGTACAGCTTTTTTAACAAAAGCAGGGGTTTCAGACTTGACTTTTGTTGCAGGGCAGGGCTCAATCTTAATCTTGGGAGGTCCTACTGGTTCTTGTGTAACAACAGGGTGTTCTTCTTTGACTTCAAAAGTTGAAGGTGCAAGGGGAGCTCCTGGTATTGGAATTTGAGTTATTTTGTAGCCTGCTTGATAGTAGATATCCCCACATTGACTGCACATATATTCTTTACACGGGCTCTCTGTTGTAGTCCCCTCTGACATGGTTGTTATGCAAGCTAGGGTGTGCAAGTTACATTCCTTCTCATATGCTTCCTTTGCCATGGCTAACTCTTACTTGTAGGCTTCCAGTTCAAACCTTAGGAACTCATTTTCTTGCAAGACAGATGCCATTGTTGATTATGGTTGAGGGATGACTAGTTCTTGTGTAGCAGTCACAACCTCACTAGCTAGTTCTTGTGGAGCAGCTACAGGAATGACAGTTGATTCTTGTGTTTCAGCTTCTTGATGTAAGGAAAGTAATGTTGCAGCACCATGGACATCTGATTCTTGTATCTCAGTATCAGTATCAGCAACTGGTTTTTGTGTTTCATCTATAGCTGGTTCTTGTGTGGCAACCATGGTTGGTTCTTGTGTTTCAGCTGTAGCTGGTTCTTGTGTGGCAGCTATGGCTAGTTCTTGTGTTTCAACCACTGAATGAGTAGCTGGTTCTTGTGTTTCAGCTACTGAATGGGTAGTTGGTTCTTGTGTTTCAACTACTGAATGGGTAGCTGGTTCTTATGTTTCATCTACTTGATTTGGAACAGATGATGTCGCAACACCCTGGGCATCTGGTTCTTGTGTTTCAGTGCCCGTGGATGGAATAGGCAAAGATTCCGGCATTTGGGAGGTTGGGGGTGTATGGGGTATTAGTCGGATAGGTTGGGGGTCTAGAGCAGTGACAGTAGTGGCTTCCCTTGTTGAGGCCCTTGTTCGTTTTCTTTGTAAAAAAGGTGAAAAGAAAGGAATTTGCTTTCGTTTTTGTGGGGGTTTTTCCTCAATGATGGGGCAGGGAGAATTTTCTGGCTCAAAATCATCGCTAAGAATATGAAGGGTAGGAGTGGATGATTCTGGTAAAGTGTGGGGTGGGCTTGGTATGGTAGGGGGGTTAATTGGACTGATTGGTTCTGTAGGTGGACTGTTAGGTATTTCTGGAGAGTCTGGAGGGTTTTGTGGTTGTTGTTCCTGAAGATTTTCAGGAATTTTAGCGGCTTCTTGGGGGTCTATAGATGGGTTGTTTAGTGGAAGGTTTTGTTGGGAAAAACTCTTTTGGATAAGCAGTTGAACGAGACGGTGATGGGTAAGTGAAAGGGTGGGATATTTAGCCTTTTTACAATAGTGTGACATATTTTTAAGACAACCGAGCAAATAACAAGGAATGTTCACGAATCTATTATGCCGTAAATGAGACAACAGGAAAAAATCATGTTGGTAGACTACCTGGTACCGTCCTTCAGATGTAAGGTAGTGTTTGATGAATTTTACAACTTCTGGTCATGGAGGCGGAAACGAGATGAGTCGGACACCCCAGCCTTTAGGTTCAATTTGTTCCCCTGGCAAGAGGAAATCTTGTTGGGCATTCAGGATGATATGTTTGTGGCTGAATATGTGAATGCCATTGGTAGGGAGACCCGAAAACTGTGCTATATCTTCTTCTGTAATTGAAATCTGAACCCCTTGAACAATGGAATAGTCTTCTTGGAGATTTTGAGCAAACTAGAGAACCTGTTGTTGATCATACCACTAGAGTCTCTGAAAATAACTGAGCCATCCTGCCTACAGAAAAATTTGATAGGCTACTGGATAGTGTTCTAACAGGGCTGTCATGGCAGGTTTGTACCGTATAACAGAGCCTCCCATAGCTACCAGCTCAGTAAAATACATCGTCAAAGAGTTTAGTAACAGCTTCTGTGCAGAGTAAGTTTTTCGAGTGAGGGCATGCGAATGGTGGTGAGACGAACGAAAGGATGGTAAAATAGGAATGGCAGTGATGATTTCATGTGAAATTATGGTATAAAAGTTTAATATGTCCTCCCCCCCTTCAAGTGCGGCTAATAATGATTTCACTTGAGTGGTCATAATGATTTGGAATCTTCTCATTAACTATAGCTTAACTTTATTACATAAAATTTATATACCTCGCCTTTACCTTCTGATTCGTGCTGCAAACAAAATATAATGCCTGTCCACGATAGTTCTACAGTGGTCGTGGCGAAGAATTTTGATTTGTTAGATGAATTGTATCAAGGATTTATTGACTGGAAGGACAAAATGTAGTATGAGAGCACAAAAGCTTGCTGATAGATAATGTTGAAAAGTTGGTGTTTCAGCAACATAAAAGAAAGGGTGAAAATTTGTTGACAATGGTGTTTCAGCAACAGAAAAGAAAGGGTGAAACAATTGCTGGACGATGTTGTTTCGTCAATGGAAACTATGAAGAATTGTCAAACTGTAGCGTTTTGGCAATGAGGAGAAGGCGAAAAGTTGTTGACAATGGTGTTTCAGCAACAGAAAAGAAAGGGTGAAACAATTGTTGGATGGTGTTGTTTTGTTAATGGGGAAATGTGAAGAATTGTTGAACCGTGGCAATGGGAAAATGGTGAAAGGTTGTTGAACAGTGATAGGGGAAAAAGGTGTGGGGTTGCTGACAGTGGTGTTTCAGCAATGGGGAAAATCAAAAAGTCATCGAACAGTGGTGTTTCAGCAATGAAGAAAGAGAAAAGAGTTTCTGACAATGATAGGGGAAAATGGTGACAGTGGTGTTTCAGTAATGGGGAAAATCAAAAAGTCATAGAACAGTGGTGTTTCAGTAGTGAAGAAAGAGCAAAGAGTTGCTGATAACGGTGTTTCAGCAATGGAAAATCTTGCCTCTTCGTGAAGTAGGATCATCCTTTCCTAGTGGCCTGTGCTTTGATCGGGAATCTGCAAAAATCGATTGTAACATGGTATTTCTTGACAGGGATTATTAGTAAATAAAATCTAATCTAATACTAAAAAAATTAACTTAAAAAGAATTAATTGCAATGAGGGGTAGAATCCCCCTCTAAAAAGAGGTAATGAGAGTCTGCCACACATGTGGCCTTAAAATCTTCTTTGGAAATAGGGCACTGGTACAGATGGAGCTGATGACCATTTACAAGTAACGGTGTTTTAGAGTCATCAATTTTGAGGAGCCTTATTGTTCCATTGGGGAAAACAATGTCTACTTCATAGGGTCCAAGCCATCTTGTACGCAGTTTCCCTTGAAATTCTTTGAACCGAGAGTCATACAGTAGGGTCCAATTACCTTTTTGGAACTACTTATTCTTGATAGTTTTATCATGTCATTTTGATCTTTGTTGTTGAATCATCATTGTCTGATGAATGGCATCTAGTCTTTTCTCATCCAATTCATTAAGCTGTTGCAACCTAGTTGTCTGTGCATCGGTCAAATCAAGGTTGATAGCTAAAGCAGTCCTTAAGGTTTTGATTTCAAATTCCATAGGAAAGATAGTACTCTTTCCATAGACTAATTCATAGGGAGAGAATCCTGTAGTATTTCTCCAGGTAGTTCTGTAGGCCCATAATGCTTCAGGGAGCCTGTAGGACCAATCCTTTATGTTTTCCTTCACTTTTTTTGTGAGAATGGCTTCTATTACTTTGTTTGTGCTTTCCACCTATCCATTGGCTTGGGGGTGGTATTCTATAGTCATTCTATGCTGAATATGATATTTTTGAAGGGTGGATTTGAAACCATGAGAAGTGAAAGGAGGTCCTCCATCTGTAACTAATTCTCTTGGCACTCCAAATCTGATGAAGATGTCTTCAAATAAGAAATTTATAACTGCTTCTTCAGTTTCTCTGTGGAGTGCTTTGGCTTCCACCCATTTAGTCATGTAGTCTGTGCAGACCACTATGTAAAATTTTTGATTGGATGGTGGGTTAATGGGTCCTACAAAGTCTAAGGCCCATCTTTCAAATGGTTCAAGTACTATCTGGGGGTTTAATGGAATTTCATCTCTATGATTAGGTTGGCCCATTCTTTGGCAGCTATCATAGGCCCGGACATATTTCTTTGCATCTTTGAAAAGTGAGGGCCAATAGTACCCCATCCTGAGAATTTTATGTGTTGTTCTCTTATCAGAAAAATGCCCTCCACAAGGGCCATCATGACAAGCTTTTAGTAGATCATAAACCTCATCTTCTCTAATGCACCTTCGAATTTCTTGATCAGGTCCTGTATGGAAAAGACACCCACTTATCCAGCTATACTGAGCAATTTTTTGAATGATTCTTCTTTTCTCTCAGTGGGATAGGTGTGGTGGTAACTTCCTTGCAACCAAGTAGTTAGCAATGTCTGCATACCAAGGTGAGTAAGCAGAAACTGCAAATAGATATTCATCAGGAAAGGAATCATCTACTGGGGTATCATCATCAGGTTTTATCCGAGAGTGGAAATCAGCAACTACATTTTCTTTTCCTGGTCTATCTACAATTGTAACATAAAATTCTTGCAATAATAGTAACCATCTGGTGACTCGAGCATTTGTGATGGGTTTGTTCATTAAATATTTGATAGCTGAGTGATCAATATGGACAAAAGTAGAGTAGCCAGTAATGTAATGTCTAAATTTATTAATAGCATAGATAACTGCTAAGAATTCCTTTTCGGTGATTGTATAATTGAGTTCAGCAGGAGTCATATTCTTACTGATGAAATAAATAGCATAAGGGAGATGATTTTCTTCTTGTCCCAAAACAGCTCCTATTGCAGTATCTGAAGCATTAGAGGATATATGAAAGGGAAGTGTCCAATCAGGTCCTCTAAAAATAGGATTTGTAGATAACTGATGTTTAAGTGTATTAAATGCTTCCTGGCAAGAATTGGTCCATTTGAAATCAGCATTTTTCATCAGTAACACAAATAGGAGAGAAGCTATTTTGGAAAAAAAATTGATAAATCTTATGTAGTATCCAGCATGTCCTATAAAACTTCTTACCTCTGTTTTGGTTTTGGGAGTAGGAAGATCCGTAATGACTTGTATCTTGGATGGATCTACCTGAATTCCTTGAGATGAGATAAAATGTCCAAGCACTATTCCTTCACTCATCATCATATGACATTTTTCTGTACTTAAGGAGAGTTGGGCTTGTATGCATCGTTTAAGCACTTTCTCAAGGTTTTGTAGTGCT
>ML777153.1:1740886-1781522 GCA_009831015.1 Picea engelmannii
CTCCCTAGAATGATTGGATGGCCTTTTGTGGGGTCCTTTGAATGAATTATCATGAAGTCCACAGGATACTCCCACGAAGCTAAAGTCACAAGGATGTCATCAAGAACTCCAACAGGTTTTATAGTGGTTATGTCTGCCAGTTCAAGTACTGTAGGAGTAGGGCGCAGAAATTGATTTAATTGTAACAGTTCCACTGTGTTTCTGGTCATTATATTAATGGATGCACCTAAATCAACTAAAGTATTACCAATAGACACATTGTTAATGGTTACTGAAACTATTGGGTTCTCTGGGTTGGCATACTTTACAATTTTAGGTGTTTCAGAAATATAATTTGACAGCTGTCCTACTAGATGAATTGTGGGTGGATCTTTCTGTTTTTGTCCTGGTTTCTTAATGCAGAGTTCTTTGATGGTTTTGACATATATGGGAACATCTTTGATGGCCTGTAATAATGGAATCTTAACACAAACATTTCTCAGTTCAGTCATAATGTCAAACTCAAATTGTATAATTGGTTTTTCAATGAGCAGCCTCTCTGGAAAAGGAGGCTTTTTGGGAACCTGAGGTTGTGTGTTATGCTGTGATTCAGATTCTTTCTGTTTTGGAATGATGACATCCTGCAGGGGTATCTCACCTGATAAATTATCTACAGGCTCATCTTCATGTTCTTCAATGATTACCTGTGGTGTTGTTTTTGTTATGGGCTGATTTTTATTTAAAATCCTTCCGGATCTCAGCTGTACTTCTTGTATAGAAATGGGGTTTATGTTGTAAGCTGGATAGTTCTGGAAATCAGCATTATGGAGTGGTAGGGGTGCTCTGTGGTTTGGATTTGGAATGGGTTGAGTGGGAAAAATGGTAGGACGTGGTGGATTCTGAGACTGCTGAGGGTTTTGTGGAATGGGTGGCAACGGAGGTGGAGAAAAACTAGGCAATAGTTGTTGCAATGGAGGTGGAGTAAAACCAGGAAATATTTGCTGCAAATTTGGAGGATATTGTGTGTATGGATTCTGAGGAACTGGTACTGCATGGTGCTATTGGTTATTTCCAAAGTTTGGATTTCTCCATCCCTGGTAGCAAGGTTGAGCAGGGACATTTTGTGGAGGCCAGTTTGGCCAGTTCCATGGGTGTTGTTGTTGTTGAGAGAAGGGTGGATAGTAGTTGGAAGATTGTGGGGAAGGTTCTTGGTATGCATTTGCATTTGGATTTCTAGGATGCCAAGGCTTCTTAGGTGCAGATGAAGTCCCTGGAGCTTCCCCTCCCTTGAATATTGCCTGCAATCCAGGTAAGGATGGGAAGTCTTCTGTTTTATGATTTTCAGTACATATTGCACATATAGAAATGTTGTCCAAAGGGCATTCTCATAAAGGATGTCTTTTTTTGCATTTCGGGCGAAATATGCTTAGGACAGGGTTTTCCTCTTCCTGCTTCCTCTTAATCTTCAAAGTGTCTAACTGAGAGCCAATTGTTCCTAACAGGTCTGCTTTAAAATTATCCAAAAGGTTCCCCAATTCGACTCTAGTAACTCCACTAGATGTGGATGCTTTGGTATTTTTGTTAACCGATTCTCTCACACTTTTTGTAGCTTTCCATTTACTTCTTGAGTAAGTTCTGCAGAGTTCACTAATTGTTTCAAAGTTTTTCTGATAAATGTCTCCTAAAGCCATTAAATTGAGGGTATCAATGTATTCCTCCAAAACTCCTTTTAAGAAGAGAGTCTTGACTGCTTCATCCTGGAGATCATTATATTTAGATTTTTGAAGGGTAAAGGTAAATCTCTCTAGAAAATCCTCAAGGCTTTCTTCATCTTTCTATTGCATTTTGAAGATGTCATTCCGAGAATCCTTGGTTCTACAATAGTCCTGGTACTTCTTTAAAAAAAATTCCTTCATATCTTCCCAAGACCTAATGCTATATTCTCCTAAACTCATGAACCAACGTAGTGTAGAATCTTTCAGGGTGGCAGGAAATAATTTCAGTTTATGTGCATCTTGGAGATAGTTATAACTCCTGCACAGGATGTCGAACTCAAAAAGAAAGACATCTGGGTCTTCACTATTTTTCCCATGGAAGGTTAGTAGTGCTGAAAGTGGAATATTTTTCATATTGACATTCTGGACTAAATCCAGAATAGGAAATCCAAAGGTAGTTTCTGGTGGTAATTCATTCTCTGCTTGTTCTTCACCTTCATTTTCAATATGAAGTTCCCCATGTAAGTCTCTCCCTCTTTCTCCCATGGTAAAAGGATTGCCAAGAATTGTATAAACAATCCTGTCTTTCTTTGGTGAGGGTGTGAAATCCCACCTTTCTGGATTCTTTTCGCCAGAAGTGTTATCTCCTATTGGTCTTTTTGAGGATCTTATGGCCTTTGATGTCACAGCTGTAGTTGTTATCTGTGAAATTATAGAGTTAGGGTTCTTGAGAAGGTCGTGTATTTTCTCTGGATCAACTGTGTCATCCAGGGCTGGATCACCAAGGTTTTGAGTTTGTTGTTGTATGGTGTTTCCTAGTTCTAGGTTTTGTTCTACGGTTTCCTCAGCCAGAATTTCAGTCTCAGTTTCTATCGTTTTTTGGGTGGAGGTTTCTTCTTCTTTTTGTGGTTTTATATTTTTCCTAAATCTACCCCTAGGATCTCTATTTCTCGTGAAGTCATGCTAAACGAAATGAAAGAACTAAGATTGAGTTTCAGAGTACCTGTGATAACTGATATGTCAGTTTTCACCCCTTGTTTCCACAACTCCCCTTACTATCAACCTACTAACACACCGAACCAAACTAAGTGCATTCCAAAACTAATCAAGAAAATTATATTCTTACGGTTTAAATATCTCCCCGGCAACAACGCCAAAAATGTCAGGCTGCTAAATTGAAGATTTGAATGACCTGAAACACTAAATTGTCAAACCAGGGTTGGTAAACTTTGAGCTGCTACATTGTATGTGCAGGTAAGGTGTTAGTCTCTATCTGAATGCTATCCTTAGAACAAAACACACACTTATTCTGAGAACTTGAATCTTAATGACTATCTTGAAACTGATCATTTCCTATTTAAGTCATCAACAGAAAACAATACTATGTTTAGATGCTGGTGCTTCTATTTCCATTCATAAGTATGATTTCACAAGCTTGTTCCACCACTATCTTTTAATCATATATCATCATCATTTCTGTTTAAGCCATGACATAAAGAGTTTTTCCTGAAATGCATTCATTCTGAACATCAAAAATAAATCTAAATCTGTCTACAGGAAAACAGAGTACTACCCTACCTACTGGTACCAGGAGCTCCCTTTGATTTAACTGTAATCTAACTATTTTAAGTAAGCAGGGTAACTAACTGTCTAACAAAGCAAAGTTCATTCAATATCTAAGTGATATTCGAATTGACAATGAAAAGACAAACAAACCACATTCATACTCTAAACCCTACAGGCATCAGTCATGCGTTTAATACTCAGCAACGTCAAAGATAACAGTACGCTGGAACGATTCAGTTGAGGAATAAATAAACACAACATTGAAACAACTAAATCTATGACACACTATGAGCTGTAGATATACCATTCATGTAAGCAAATACTAACACACTAAAACAACTAAACCTATGATAAAATAAAGCAGCGGCTTGCACCGGTTTGGCGGGCCCAACCAAACGACACAAACGCTATTAGTAATAACCAGAGCCGACTAGATCATTCTACGCAAACATGGTGTAACTTCACGCCTCATTAACTCATAGCAAAATACTCAAATTGTACACCAGTCGTGTAACATAACGTAACAACAGCTTATATTCAAAAATGTGTGTTCACGATATATCATAATCCAACCCGTTCTCAGGAGTGATCGCGGGTTTATATAAATCCTTATGTTCATAACAGTCTAAAAGAAACAATACATAAACAAATGGATCCCTCGATCCGAAAATAGCCTTGGAATCAAGTTTTAAAATGTACTTCACATCTTCGTGACACGTAGTGTCACGAAGTGTGAACGATGAAGAATCACGACCCAGTTTTATCATTATGCCTCCAAGCACCCTGTGGCGATGACTCCAGCTATCATGCGAATCTCTCTGTCTCCCATTCGTACCATAACACACAAATCTTGAGTGGCTCCATTGGTATCTCCACGGGTACGAGTTGGTACCTAGTACTGGCATCCTATTCCAAAAATAGAAGTGGTACCTAACCCAAGCGACATTAGTTCCAATATCAATTTAAAGCATTAAAGTGCATAAAAATAGCTTGAAATGAAAAGATACCTTAAGTAACCCCATTGAATGGTAGGGAGATTTCAATTATGTCAAAACAAGGCCAAAAGGGTGGTACTGGTATGTAAATGGAGGTCTGTGGAATATAATATAGGCAAAAAACATGATCAAAACTGGAGACCAACACTGCGCTTGCTCTGTCCTCAATGTTTCTTGCTGGTTTCTAGACTGTCTGAGGACTCCAAAATTCTTTCCCTGTTTCAAAGTTTGCTTGAAATGAAGGCTAGGATTTTTGTTTCTGAAGATTTGATCGTTGAGCAGCAGATTCATACTTTGATATAATCTCGTCAATATAAGTCTTTCTTCCTCCTCTTCCTCTTCCCCTGCCACCTGTAGGGTCAGTATCTTTGGGGTCTCTGCATCCTCTCATGCAATCTTTGTATATAAAAAATTATAAGTGCTTTTGAAATCTATAATTACTTTCCCCAGCAACGGCGCCAAAATGTTGGTCACTATAATTGCTTAGTTAATCTAAACAATCAAGTGCTACATAAATTGTCAACCCAGGGAAGTCTGTATATTTCAAAGGTAACCATGCACTATATATGCTCAATCTCAAAAGAAACCTAGAGTTGTAGTAAAAACTATATTAATCACACTTGCCTTGAACAAACTGAAGTTCTAACTTGAATTACAGGAAAGTAGTCTACCTATTGCAGAGCTCAAAGTTTAAATAAATGATTAATTGAAGAATCCTGGATTACATTAAAATAACAACAAGATACTGCAACAGGAAAGACCAACTATTCTGTAACCAGAGAACAGGACCCTATTCCCAAAGCAGGAATCTTCATCACCTGTTTCCGATCATCATACTTCATGAACTCATTACTTGACTAAAATAATTGACATGCACATTGAAGGCTATCTATCTCCTAACAGAGAACATGACCCTATTTCCCAAGTGGGAAACTTCAGCACCTTGTTTCTGATTAGCACACTTTCATGAACTCATTAATGCATTGAAGGCTAACTATCCCTAACAGAGAACAGGACCCTATTTCCCAAGTAGGAAACTTCAACACCTTGTTTCTGATTAGCACACTTTCACGAACTCATTAATGCATTGAAGGCTAACTATCCCTAACAGAGAATAGGACCCTATTTCCCAAGCAAGAAACTTCAGCACCTTGTTTCCGATTACCAAGATTTCATAAATTCATCAAACAAGATTGCTAACTAAAATGATTAACAGTTACCCAAGCATGAATCACATGAAAACAATATAATGTTTAGTAAAGCAGAGTTTTCAGCAAGACAGAGTTCAGTAAAGTAGTGTTTCAGCAAAACAGAATTCAATAAAGTAGTGTTTCAACAAAACAAAATTTAATCAAGGCATAAACAGAGATCACACTAACACACTACAAGACTAACGGGTGAATCTTGTGAAGAAGGTGGGCCCTCCCCTCTCACAAGATTCCCCTGAAACGAAAAGGCTAGAGAGAAATGATCAGAATATTCTTTTATTCATCTATCAATGTATCATATTACAATCTAAAATGAAGTACATCCTTCTCTGTAAACCCTTCTTAGTACAAAAACTGAAGATCCCTCGAATGGTGATTTCCTCTTATTTAAATAGGAGAATCCCTTCGATACAATTGATCAACAAATTACAGGTGTATATCTGAGTCCTATTCTTAGACAGATCGACTTTCTAAACTAGAATAGGGTATCCTAGTCTCCCACAACATAATTCTACTACGAGTGCTGAGTGAGGTATTGTTGTTATGGCTGGAGTAACATCTCTTTGTTTTTTGTTACTTTTGTTGTATGTTGCTTCTACATTGCAAATCGTGGATTGTTTCATCCACGGGATTTGCGTTCTTACTGTTTCAGCACTTCTCAGGCAGCAGCGATGGTTGATGCTTGCTCACGGTGCAGCTGCTGTAGTCAATCTGTGTGAGTTGTTGTTTGACTGTGGACTGTGAAATGGCTTCCTCTGTGTTTCAACATCATTGACCATGGACTGTGTAACATCTTCCTCTATGTTTCAGCATCGTCGACCACGGACTGTGTAACATCTTCTAAGTTTCAGCATCGTCGACCATGGACTGTGTAATAGCTTCCTCTGTGTTTCAACATCATTGACCATGGACTATGTAACAACTTCCTCTGTGTTTCAACATCATCAACCATGGACTATGTAACAGCTTATGTGTTTCAGCATCATCGACCATGGACTATGTAACAGCTTCTGTGAGTTGTTGTTTCAGCAACAGGCCTCAAATGCTAATCTGCAGTTTGAACTGTTTCAGCACTTATACATTTCTAATCAATGGTTAAGTACGAGAGTGATGTAAAATTATATGCAAAACAGATTAAACATATAGTAAAGAGAAGAGACGTTGTATACCTTTGGAAAGATAGGATAAAGTGATAATATGACTTTAAATGTGAGTGAAACAAGAGTGTAATAGTGGCAAAAAGTCTGGGCAAAAAGGTACATTGTTTGGTCCTAACACATGCCTCAAGAGAGAATGGATAATTTGGTCACCTATTCCATTCCTAAAGAAGATTGAAGCATCTCACGGGACTCAAAAATGTTTCAATGTTAGTCATTTATGCCCTGAGCGAGAATTGGCCAAGAGTCCCCAAAATAGTTTGGGATGTGACTTACAACTGGGCATAAAATGAAAACTGAGTCTCGGATTGAGGAATCGTTGTCTCTGTTATATTCCTGGCATATGATTCTAGGTAGAGCACCCCTCACTCCCAGTTCCAACCCCTCAGAATTTTTTGTTTTCATCGATTTTGATAACTAGTGCTTTGCACAATAAGAAGCAATGCAACATTTGGACTTAGGGGTCCAATTTATGAAACCATGCCTTGGGAGTGGATGGAAAATGTGGTCACCTATTCCATGCCTAAACAAGCATGCAGAATTCATGGAGCTCAAAAATGCTTCTCTATTAGGATTTTATGCCCCTAGGAGGAATTTCCAAGAGTCCCCGAAATGGTTTGGGATGCGACTTGCAACTGGGCATAAAATGAAAATCGAGACTCAGATTGAGAAACTGTCAACTCTGATGGCTTCATGGGATAGTATTTCAGCTCGAGAACCCCTCACTCCTAGGTGCCATGCCTCTGAAGTTTCTTTACTCATTGATTTCGAGAACTAGTGTTTTGCTCAGTTTGAAGCAAAAAAACATTGTTGGATTAAGGGGTCCAATTTATGAAATCGTGCCCTGGGAGCGGATGGAAAATACAGTCACCTAATCCATGCCTAAACAATCTTCCATCATCTCATGAAAATGAAAAATGTTTCTCCATTAGGTTTTTATTCCCTAAGGAGAAATTGGCCAAGAGTCCTCAAAATGGTTTGGAATGGGATGTGCAACTGGGCATATAACGAATATTGAGAGTCAGATTGAGGAACCATCGACTCCGATGGATTCCTGGGATAGGATTTCATCTAGACCACCCCTCACTCATGGGATACATGCCTTAGAAGTTTATTTAATCATTGATTTAGAGAACTAGTGTTTTGTTCAGTTTGAAGCAATGTCGCATTTGGATTAAGGGTCTAATTTATGAAACCATGCCTTGGGAGTGGATCGATGATTTTTTCACCTAGTCAATGCCTAAACAAGCTTGTAGTATCTTACTGTTACACATTATTTTTGTCATCCCTATGATCGTTAATGATGTAAACCTATATGTTGCCTTCAGAGGGGTCAGTGGCCTGAGTTCCTAAAAAGAGAAGGGAGAAGAACTTTTCCTGAGAAAAGAAGTTTCATTTTCCTATGTAAAAACCTTATAAAAAAGGAAGTTCGCAAGTTGCTATATAGGTAGGGTGCGAGAATGACCTATTCTCATAGGTTGCACTATATATAGGGTGCGAGATGTTCGCAGGTTTCTCTATAGCTAGGGTGTGAGAACGCCTACACGTGGGAAAAATGAGCATTTTCTCAAATCTTCTAGAAGGAGAAACTTCTATGGTGAGGTGGCATCCAAATGGTTTGGATCTTACTCGCTTTCATGATTTAGTGGGATCATCCTAACCTCCTCACCTTATCCTCTTCAACTTATAAAAGGAGAGGAGTTCTCATGGAGAAAGTTAGCTTTGTTGGTTCTTGAGCTTAGTTAGCTTTTGTTGGCTTGGAATTATCAGCTTGCTTGGAGTGGCTTTGAGATTTGCTTTGTCAAGATAGATTGTGAGTAGCTATCAGATCCATGGTCTCAGAATCCTTGGAGAAAGAAGTGTGTGGGGAATGAGGCGCCATCGAAAGGAAGTTTGCAACATCAAGGCTCAGGTTGTAATCTTTACTTTCCATCAATATGATACAGTAATGTGTCCCTTTCCCATAAAGTTAATTCCACTTTATTGTATAACTCCTTGATCATATACATAGATTAACTATTGAATAGATTGTGCTTTCTTCACTTCAGTCGGTTTGTATTGTTTTGATCTTGACTGTACGAGAGCACTAGAGCGAAGAAGGAGAAACAAAGACCAAAGGAAGCAATTATAAGGTATAATCTTTAATCATGCCTCCTAGTATATTCAATAGTTAAAATCTAGGGAAAGAGTATCATTCTGTCTTTCTTTGTTCTAGATCCAGGTGGATCTAGGGAGATCGGTTTGTGTTTGCACTTACGGATTTATCCAATAACACTTACAGAACTCAAAAATGTTTCTCCGTTATTCTTTTATGCCTTGAGCGGGAATTGGCCAAGAGTCCCCGAAATGGTTTGGGATGCGAATTGCAACTGGGCATAAAATGAAAATGAGTCTTGGATTGAGGAACCATCATCTCTGTTGGATTCTTGGCATAGGATTTTAGCTAGAGAACCCCTCACTCCTGGTTCCAACCTCTCGGAAGTTGTTTTTTTCATCGATTTCGATAACTAGTGCTTTTCTCAGTAAGAAGCAATACAACATTTGGATTTAGGGGTCCAATTTACAAAACCATGCCTCAGTAGAGAATGGAAAATGCAGTCACCTAGTCCATGCCTAAACAAGCATGCATAATCTCATGGAGCTCAAAAATGTTGCTCTATTAGTCTTTTATGCCCCGAAGAGGAATTCCTAAGAGTCCCCGAAATGGTTTGGGATGTGACTTGCAACTGGGCATAAAATGAAAAACTGAGACTCGGATTGAGGAACCGTCAACTCCGATGGATTCCTGGGATAGGATTTCAGCTAGAGAACCCCTCAATCTTGGGTATCAAACCCTCAGAAGTAGTGGACAATTCTGATGTGGACACTTTTGCATTGAGGCATTTCTACCGGACCTCTTCATGAAAGATTGTGAATCTATGGTGCATGTACAAATTATGTGAGATGTGAATTTATGATAATATTTTGAATGTTCTAATAACATTCTCCATTGAACTTTTGTAAACCATTCCATTTGGTGTTTGTTGCACTAAGTGTAAAGAACAATGTCGGAGAATTATAATATGTAAGTTAGTATGAGCTATTTGTTACCTAATTATTACCTTTTATTTTAATTGTATCCAAGTTTTGTATTGATCAAATGAGGATGTAATGTCCCCACTTTGGGACATCATCATAGTGCAGAGGTTTATGATGACCAGAGTAGCCAGATGGATGTTATAGAGAGTACAGGGGTTATTGAGAGGCATTGTGGGGTCCATCTCACATTGCCCATCATATTCCATCATTATGAGCCATTCCGAATAGGTTGGCTTTGGCTCTGTTGCATTTCGACAATTTCCATGATTTTGACTATTTTGAGCTATAAGTCAATTGAATTCACTGAAGAGGTCATTTTGGGCACATTACTTGGAGGAACCTCTTAGTGTAATAGCTCATTGGAATCGGGAGAAGCAACACTACAGGATGGGATGGTGAGAAGTGACTTTGAGTGGCTAGGGAAGCCACAAGAAAAGATAAGCTGTTTTTTAGAGGTAAAAAGGTTAATTAATTAATTAATTAAAGTGATTTAATTAATTAATTTAATATTAATAAAATGAAAGTCACTTTGGAGGGAAAAGGAGAGAAACAAGTATAAAGGAAAGGCAAGGGCCTCTTCTCATTCATTCATCTATGATTATCTTTTGATATCTCTCTTTATCTAGTGAGCCCATCTCCAGGGAGTTTTCAGGATTTTGACTTAACAAACCCTAGAGGATGATTCGATGGTGAAAGATTCCACCTAGCTTGTCCCAAGCTTGGTCTCGGAGATGCAATACTCTCCCACACCATTCTAGCTCGGTTCTACATCAGTGCAGGGGGGTTCTTCATAGCCACGAGCATAGGAAGAGAAGGAGGGTGCACCATTGGGGGCTTCTAGCAAGGGGGGTGCACCATCCTTGGAGAACGATTTGTTGTAGGAGATTGGCAGGGATTTTGTAGATTCTATCACTTGGGTTTTCATTGCAGGGCCTTGGACATCAGATCTAGTCCATTCATGAGGAGTTTCAGGTGCTATTTGATTTATTAGATGCATGGGACGAATTGGAGGAGAGGAGCAAACTTCATAAATTGGTTTCAATCATTTGCTAGCTCAGATCTTCACCATTTCTCTTGGGACTTCACCAGGGAGGTAACCAAGCCCCGATATATCATTTTGGATAGTTTCAAGAGATTTGGAGGCCTCATTCATCCAGGCCAAATTATTAGGGTTTCATCCATCCAGGGGGGCGCACCATTCAGTGGAGGAGTTTCAGATCTACAGGGTTTGAGAGTGGATTTGGAGATTTGGACACCTGGGTTGTCCTTACGACTAGATCTACTTGTATTCAGTCTTCAGTGTATATCCAGCCTTTGGAGGCTTATTGTAGTCTTTTATTGGAGCATTTTGTAGCAGCTCTATTGTCTATCTTCTTGGCCATATGTTGAGCATTCTAGATCGACATCTTCATTGTAGTAGGTTCTTCTACCTTATGAATTAAAGCATATTTGAGATGTTTTGGCTTGTCTATCATATTGAAAATGGTTGAGGTATGTTCCATGGTTGTCTATTCTTGTTTATAACTTCAATACACATATATAACACATCAATAAACCCTAAGGCCAAAATCAAGAGGCCATTCAACAAGTAAACAAGTAGACCAACAAAGTGTTTGACGAAATACCTCACTCAGAAAAAGTTTTAAAAAGACACCAAAACCATGATGATCCTTGCATAATGGCTTGGGATCATTACAGTGGTATCAGAGCTTAAATCCTGCAAACCTAAGGGGTCTTTCATAGGGATAAATGGATAGTTGGAAGCAAATGGATAAGATAGCCTTGGAGATTATATGCTTGGAGATAACATATTCTAGCCTTAGTGAGAAAAATAGGGCTCTCATAACCTTTCCTCAGTATGTAGCCTTTAGAAAGCTCGATTGGAGCAAAGAGGATATTTTTACATGGGATCATCATAGCAGATAAAAAGAGAAAAAAAGCATCTAGATGGTGGGAATAACAAAGAAACCTCACACCCATTAGGAGCACGCAACCATGCCACAGTTGCAAGGGGTCGTGGGAAACATATCATAGGTGCAGGGGTAAGGATCAGGAGCACATTATTGAGGCATTTCATGACAGTGATGATGAGTTGTGTGAGGATGGAGTGATAGATGTGGATTCAGAGCAGTCGGATGATGACAGTGACTCTTGCATAGAGACTAGTGATAGTGAATCTACCTTAGAGGATAGTGATGATGACTCTTGCAAAGAAGCTAGTGATGCTTGCACACTTGAGGAGGGTGATGACCTTTGTGTAGTGGATAGGTAGTTGGATGGACAGGATGATAGCACTAGTGTACTAGTATACATATCACATACCATTGATGTCTTTACGTCTTAGCAGAGTGGTGACTCTAGTGAAGAGTCACACGTGTTAGCACCTAGAGATGATGAGATTCCTATAGGAGCCGTGACACATTTGTCACCTGTTCAGACACCCATGATAGCCTTGTCACATAGGGAGATTAGTGGCACATCAGGTATGATGGATGAGCCTAGTGTGAGGGATGCACAACATGGACAGGTAGATCCACAGATCCAAGAGGAGGTACAGGATGTACAGGCAGTTGACCTCACACATATAGGTCAACCAGATGATATGGAGTCATAGTTATTGGAGACTCCATTGGTTGAGCAGATTGCAGAGGCTGACAGTTTGATGGAGCACTAACTTCCAGGATCGGCTTGCATTGATGAGGATGCACTCTTTAGTATTCAATATGACCATAGCATGTGTCTAGACACAACTATATGGGATCCAGGCGTAAAGGATAGTAGCAGGTTGAGTGCACAGGAGGATACAACTACTCATATAGGGTACAGTGTGATTCAGAAGGAGATATCATCTAGTGATGGTGTGCATTGGCATACAAGAGTACCCAACAACATAGTAGACAATGGACAGTTCAACACGTCATCTTATGCAGAGGGTGTTTTGGGGGATTCCAGAGTTGACACTAGCAGTGAGGGGCCTGAGATGGCACCTCAGCATGACCATGATCATGAGTCACACCACTTGGCAACACAGTTGAGAGTTAGTGAGGCTATGATCATGGCAGCCACTAGATGTATTGATGACATGCATGCAGTGATGGCAGATTATTGTTGGAGAGCATCAGTGGCACATGGTAGTTCAGATGAGGGGATTGCCATGGATGATTTTCATACTCTCAGGGAGAGAGTATCTGTGATGAGGACTGACTACCATCAGTTGTTCGCTAACAGAGATTACCTGTTGAGGGTTGGTGAGATGTATCATGAGGCTCTGAGGGAGTAGGAGTTGGAGATGGACCAACTCACTCAGGAGTTGGAGAGAACTCGAGGATTCTTGAGAGGCACATAGACAGCCCTTCAAGAATCAGAGTCTATATCAGATGGGTCTCTTGAGGAGATTTTTCAAAGATCCACTTCATCTGTCTTAGTGGACACTCAGATGTATCAATAAGTCACATTGATAGAGGATGTTGGTGATCTAGAAGAGCAGCACCAGTTGATGGAGGACACTTCCATTTGTGTTCTGAGAGTAGTTGACCTCCACATAGAGGTTGATCCAGTAGTATGCCTAGGATCTATGATGCAGCATGATTCTGCAGGAGACGAAATGAGTATGTCGGAGCATACGGTGATGAGGGATAGTTCACAGAGTCATGCCGAGATGTATGGTGGCATTCAAAGGGGTATAGTGCCTTGCAGGGAGGAGACACACCTAGGGGAGAATGAAGATGTCACTTCTTTGCAACATCACCTAGTTATGAGAGATCACCTTCACCATACCAGTAGTTGCGTGGGAGATGAGCGATTGAGATTGGTTGAGCAGTAGTTGGAGGAGTTACTTCCGGTTGTACTAGATGGTTGGGATTTGGTGGTGACCATAGGAGACTACTTATCATGGATATCGATGGATGAGCTTCTGGTCGAATCCTTGGGATTGACCAAAGCATGTGACACCTCCCAGTCCTACAGTTAGTTGTTGATGTTTTTGTTAGCCTATCCTGACACATTTATCATTGGTAGCAGCATGAGGAGGATAGCAGATGAGCACAGAGGGCTTCTGACAGTGATCAGTCTCACACAGGAGCAATTAGATGATATTGGAAGTGATAAACTTCCAAGTTTTCCATGGGATCCAGGAGATCATTGGGTGAGCCAGATGTTTCACTACATGATGACCCAGGTTGCACCCAAGAGCCACACACTCCACCATGGGTCGGTCTGGAGTGGGCCTACAGGGATTTTTATGATAGAGAAAGGCAGCTTGTCACTCTTGATCATCATGGTCAAACATGGAGATGGGTGGATAGGTACTTATTCTACAAAGATTCCTTTATAGATATAGTTTTTGGATAGCAAGTCCAGTGGTCATAGGTATTTCAGCTTGAGGATACAGGAGAGGAGGATCCAGTATGTATGCAGGGGGCAGAAAGTCATGGTTAGAGTAGTGCAGTGTCATCATGAGGACCTTCGATAGAGGTTAGCATGGGATCCAAGGATTGCGGGGCTGAGCATTTCACTGACTGACGGGGGCGAGTGGACCCTTGTAGGGGAAAGTTGTTCTAACTTTCCATTTAGCTTCAGCGTTGAGGGGAGCACAACACTTGCAGGTGTCTCATGGAGATCTTGTAGCACTTCATTTGTGTATCATCATGAGAATTTGATGGAGGCCGTATGGATCTTGGTAGAGACTTGGAGGATGGATCTGTTCCGAGATGAGGCCATGTATCATATGCAGGAGACTTCCGGAGTTGGTATATTTTAGGATTGGGCTTCCCAAGGGCTAGCAGTTCATGACTTGATATGGGACCCAGGGGGTAGAGTGTATGAGTGTTCATCTTTGGATGGGTTCTACTGTGTATCCCATAGGTGGACATGGGATCCTGGTATTTTATTTGAGGGGATTCGATTATTTCTTGAGTACAAGCAATTTTCTAGCAGGAAGGACTGTAATGTCCCCACTTTGGGACATCATCACAATGCAGAGGTTTATGATGACCAAAGTATCCAGACGGATGTTATAGAGAGTATAGGGGTTATTGAGAGGCATTGTGGGGTCCATCTCACATTGCTCGTCATATTCCATCATTATGAGCCATTCCGCACAGGCTAGCTTTGGTTTCGTTGCATTCCGACGATTTCCATGATTTTGACTATTTCGAGCTATAAGTCAATTGAATTCACTGAAGAGGTCATTTTGGGCACATTACTTGGAGGAACCTCTCATTGTAATAGCTCATTGGAATCAGGAGAAGAAACACTACAGGATGGGATGGTGAGAAGTGACTTTCAGTGGCTAGGGAAGCCACAAGGAGAGATAAGGTGTTTTTTAGAGGTAAAAAGGTTAATTAATTAATTAATTAAAGTGATTTAATTAATTATTTAAATATTAATAAAATGAAAGTCACTTTGGAGGGACAAGGAGAGAAAAAGGTATAAAGGAAAGGCAAGGGCCTCTTCTCATTCATTCATGTATGATTATCTTTTGATATCTGGCTTTAGCTAGTGAGCCCATCTCTTGGGGGTTTTGAGGGTTTTGACTTAAAAAACCCTAGAGGACGATTCAGTGGTGAAAGATTCCACCTAGCTTGTCCTAATATTGGTCTCGGAGATGCAATACTCTCCCACACCATTCTAGCTCGGTTCTACATCAGTGCAGGGAGGTTCTTCACAACCACAGGCACAAGAAGAGAAAGAGGGTGCACCATTGGGAGTTTCTAGCAAGGGGGGCACACCATCTTTGGAGAAAGATTTGTTGTAGGATATTGGCAAGGCTTTTGGAGATTTTATCACTTGGGTTTTCATTGCAGGGCCTTGGACATTATATCTAGTCCATTCATGAGGAGTTTCAGGTGCTATTTGATTTATTAGATGCATGGGATGAATTGGAGGAGAGGAAAAAACTTCAGAAATTGGTTTTAGTCATTTGCTAGCTCAGATATTCACCATTTCGCTTGGGTCTTCACCAGGGAGGTAACCAAGCCCTGATCTATCATTTTGGATAGTTTCAGGAGGTTTAGAGGCCTCATTCATCAAGGCCAAATTATTAGGGTTTCAACCATCTAGGGGGGCGCACCATTTAGTGGAGGAGTTTCAGATCTACAGGGTTTGAGAGTGGATTTGGAGATTTGGACACCTGGGTTGTCCTTACAATTGCCCGATCTATCAGTTGGCATAGTTCTTGGGCTGATTGGACATATTTCATAGCAGGGCCAAAATATTGAGGAGCTTCAGCATTGTAGTAGGACGTGGCACCTTCCAGCTTGAGGGTTTAGCATCCTTATGGCCAAATATACTTGTATTCAATATTCAGTGTATATCCAGCCTTTGGAGGCTTATTGTAGTCTTTTATTGGAGCATTTTGTAGCAGCTCTATTGTCTATCTTCTTGGCCATCTGTTGAGCATTCCAGATCGACATCTTCATTTTAGCAGGTTCTTCTACCTTATGAATTAAAGCATATTTGAGATGTTTTGGCTTGTCTATCATATTGAAAATGGTTGAGGTATGTTCCATGGCTGTCTATTCTTGTTTATAGCTGCAATACACATATATAACACATCACTAAACCCTAAGGCTGAAATCAAGAGGTCATTCAACAAGTAAACAAGTAGACCAACAAAGTGTTTGACGAAATACCTCACTCAGAAAAAGTTTTAAAAAGACACCAAAACCATGATGATCCTTGCATAATGGCTTGGGATCATTACAGAGGAATTAACCTGAAATAGATGCCATTAGACACAAACTCAATCCTAAGTCCAACTAAGGAGATAAAACAACACACACTAATTAATCTAGGAGTCAAGCATGCAAACAAACCTTCTCACAAAGAAGTGCTAGTTGGTGATGGAATCCAACATCGTTGAATCGATGCACGAAGGGGATGAGTTTCGGTGGGTGGGTAATTTACGTTGACAACCTACTTAACGAACTAACACCCTGGTGCAAGTTACCTCACCCAGTAGTGGGAAACCCTCCAAGGAATCCGAGTGAGTCTAGCCAACATCGATCTCAGGTACAACACCACCTTCCCTGTGTTGTCACCTTGTGTAGGAAGTCTAAAAGATTATGGCCTCTATGGTACCACCTACTATACCAAAGCAAAGGGGGGATAGTCGACAGTCGACACCAATACCGACAAAGCAGTGTTGAATACTCGGAGAGCCCCAATGCGACCTCGTGATTGACCCTTGTGTTAGAAGGCCTTCCCAAATTCAATGATATAGCAACTAGATTTCACTCCCTAACTCAAGACTTTATGTTTGTTTAGAAGCTTTGGAAAGCTATTCTCACAATCATATTCCAAATCTCTACACCTAAGCTAAGATGGGTTTGAAGAGCCCTAGAAAAGGTTCTAGATAAATTTTAATTAGCGCTTGATTTTAGGCTATTGTTACTCAAAGGAGTGGTCGTGAAACTGATGGCATTTTGACTCGACTCTTTAAACCATGCAAGAGGAAAATGAAATGCAAGAAATTCAACTTCTATGAAAACTAGCTATGGGAAGGAGAAAGAAGTTTTAAGCAAAGAAATAATTTCTTGATAGATTACTATGTGTGCAGTACTACAAAATGACCCAAATTTTAAAAATACCATGCAAATGTCATACTTCACTTAGTACACCTATACAACATTGAATCAAATGTCATCATTTCTAACATAGTAAATTTTTATGATTATAGAGACCACCATACACATCTTGAATACTCATAAGGATCACGAGGGCTTCACTTTGTTGATACAACATCCATGCAACATACATCCCACATTTTCACGCAACTCCATCCATTCCTGCATTATGCATCATCCAACTTCCATTGCTTGAAGAGGTGGAAGAACTAGAAGGGGATGAATATTATAGACCAAAATAATCCCAATGGGGATGTGTGGTTCAATCCTAAATGGACCAATAATAAAGAAGGTTCTCTTTAATGGTTTTTTTTTTTATTTATGTTCAATTTTAATGCTCTAAGCTACAATTTTACAGGGTTTAAGGCCTTCAACAAAACCTCCTTTGCAAGTTTGGCCAAAATCCTATTATTTTTACTTAGAATTTTTTATGCATGAAGAACTAAGAATGTAGTGAAGGGAAGTTCATATCTTTTCACTTTTCACTTTGCATCTACAAGAAAAAGGATAAGGAAAAAGGGTGACATGATGTAAAGGCTATGGGGAAGGTTGATGCACATAGTATAAATCACATAAAAATTAAGGGGCTATGTTAAGTGCAAAGGAAATTGAAGTGGAGTGTTGATGCGGAGCTATATACCAATAGACTATGGGGTTTGAAATAAAAGAGGCATGCCCTCCACACTTCACGTTAGTACTATTGTGGGGCAACAATAAACTTGGTGACTAGGAGGAAATACAACTACACCATCTGCAATGTAATTGAGTGAAAACTAACAACTATGGACGTACATATATGGATGTGTCTCAATCCAAGTCATATACATGCTAGGTACATCGTCTAAAGTAAGGTACAAGTGACTCAACATAAGTATCAATCCAGGGGCATGTACACAATTATAGTGGGTCTAATGGTTAAGAACATGTGTTTTCTCCTAAGAGGTCACAAGTTCAAATCTAGAGGGGGTAGGGTATGTATACCTCCATAGAATTTACGAGTCAAATCACTGGGCGAAGGGGATCCCTTTTCCAACAAACAAGGGTGTCTCATACAACAATTTGGTGTTTATCTCGTTATTAGAGCTAAATTTGAATAGGGATTCCGTTTATCTTGTTGATATTGACATCCTTTTTTATGAGATGGTCAATGACAATGGTTAGTGCAACCTAGAAGGCAGATTGAAAACATTATAGGCTAAAAACATTTGATCAATGTATTGTCATATAAGCTGCATATCAATACAAATTTAGTTGATTTACCAAAAGAATGAATTTATGTATTTGCAAAAACTTTTTTATAAATATTTTTATTCACCAAATTTCATCTCATTTTTTAAATATCTCTTCCTTTCATTAATCTTGGTGTACAGGATAAAAATCACAAACTAAACCCAATTAACACCCAAATTTATGTTGTTACCACTTATTAGTAATAGGTTTGTGTGAAAAGTGACCAAACACTCTTATAATAATTAGAGCAGGTTAGCGATTGTTGAGTTTCCGTGTGGAGGAGCCACCTGTCTATCTCACCAGGAGTCATCCATCAATCTACTGCGTGGAGACTATGTCTGTCAAACTCTGATTCGTTGTGTGTGGAGGTGGTTGCATCTTCAAGATGTTGAAGAGTTTTGAAGGGGGCACATTGCATTGAAGGATCGTTTTTACTGTTAAGCTACTAAAGAATTTGATGTTCGCCAGAATTGCATGAGAGAGAAAGTCGCCTCTGTGGATTTGATTATTGAATCATTGCCACTGTTCGCAAGAAATTTCTTGCAAATTGTCACATATTCTGACTGCCAGAGCTTAAGGGAGGGTACATATCTCTATTGTTACCACCAATAGACCTTGAAAATTGTTTCCAATAATCATTCTTTGTCTTCTCTGGTGGTCACGTTCTAGCCAGATCACAGAATCTTTGTTGTACCAGATCGTAGGAGATTCATTGTCAGGAAAGAGGAATAGGAGGCTGTCATGATCTGTTGTAAGATTAGGATTTTATCACATCATCTCGAACCTTCAATGAGTGCTAACCACTTGTGAATTTGAAGGAGAGTAAATTTGGGTCATAATACACCTACCTAACTCCATCATCCCTCAAGTAAACATCGTGGGCCAAAATCAATGAACATCACATCATTATATATTTAAGACATCCTGAAAGATAATCATATCTCCATACACGACCAAGACAAGTGAATCACATCTTTCAAATTCATAAAGATATAAATATGCACAAGTCACATACATCCTAAAATACCAATCTCATGGTATAGGTAACAACCCACATAATGTGATGAACAACATATGAAAATGATAATATCTCTCATGAACCTCAAAACCTATGGCAACTAAAACAACATGAACTAGGTCAATTCCATATTTTTGACAAAATATGTATGCAAGGGTAACATCATGGTCAACACCCTCTATCTAATATAATTTAGTAACCTTGGCCCTATAGTGTATAACACTCACATCGGTTGTAAGCTTAGAATTAATAACTAATTACACAATAGGTTTTGGATACCATGAATTATATGCACATGCCTCCTCAATTATAGAAGGATAATCTAGCTTCTCACTAGAATTTACAAGTTCCACAAGATCAACAAGTAACTCATAAAGACCACCTTCTCTCACCCCTCTAGTAAAAGTCCTCAGACTAGATAAGTAACCAATGGAGCCAACTCCTCTCACAAGATAAGTAGCATAATCACCACATGTTGGGTATAAATTGCAGCAATGGTGTACACAATGTACTAATATAATGGTTATGAATTAGATGATGACAAAAATGAAAGTAGAACATGAAAACCATATCCTAAATATGCTTCACAAAGCTTCAAACCCTACTATATTCATGTGACAAGAAAGAAAACCAAGAAATTACAACAATAGGCATGAACAAATAGCTTGAAATAATGCAAATAATATATCCATAATGAATAGAAAGATCAAGGATATCACCTAAGGAGTAGAATTTTTTAATGTGTGGCTCCAAAGCCTCCTTCTTGGGAGGGTCTGTGAATTCCTTGATGTGTGTGTATCCCCTCCTTGGTTGAGTGATCAAAACACAAAAAACACTATAAGAGGAAGGATTCCTGAAGATATCTAGTGTGGTTTTGGCCGCATGTACCTACTATGGATGGATGGATGGATGGAATGACCTCAGTCCTTTATTTATAGGAAAAATAATGGTTAAAAACCCTTGACATGGTCATAAAATAGTTGTTAAATATGACAAAATCAAGGCTAGGAATATCGACTAGAGTTTAGAAATTTCCATGGATAACTACTTTCCCTTTCTGGAAAATTTGGGTTGGGAACAATCAAAATTGTGATTTTGATGGGTCAGTGTAGCTTTTGGGGGTACCTTCCACATGATGACACACATTTTAGGGATATTATTTGTACTAGCTTTAATGGGTCAAAATCAGGATATTTCCTAGCGACTTATAGAGGTCTAGTGGAGGTGGGAAGTGAGGTGAAATGGATAGTAAACATGTTGATAATGGTATATCTCAACAAAAACTTGTGGAAATGTCACAATTGAGTAGTGTTTAGGTGATAACATACTTCCCCATGATGTGTGAGGTTAGGAGGAAATTGTATGACCAAAATACATCACAATTTTATTTGCAATGCTCAGAGAGGACCAAGGAGGGAGACAAGTGTCCAAGGAAGGAGGACCACCTGTGGATGAACCATAGAGTACCACCTATAAACAACAAAGTCAAAAGGTGATAGGTGTCTCAATTTTTGTGCTATTTGACTATTGTACAAACTATAAATCAATGTTGTATAGTCCAAAAATCCATATTGTACAGATACATTAAATGTTGAAGTATCCTTGTCTTGGTTTGCATGCCTTCAATCTTCTTGAGAAGTGTGCCCCCCTTCTACAATGTATCTCTCACTTCTTCAACTCTCTCTCTTCAATAGACAAATTGTTACATTTCATTGAAAGGCATCATGTGTACTGAGGGATTAAGACACCACAAAGGAAACATACAGAGAATATTTGTCTTATGAACAAGATATGGTACTATCCATTTTGAGGTTTGGCATAGAGATTGTTCTTATAGACTACACTAGTCCTGATGATGAATCCTGATTCGGATTCGAAACGTCGACGACGAAATGATAGAAACTGTGGATTATCCAAAAAACATTTGTGAGACTACACTACATTGCACCATAATATAATCCCTACACTCCTTGCAAGCCATGTAACACCATTCAAATTAGACACAATATTCTTGTGACGAATTAGCTATACTATCAACGAACTTTTTTCATCGATAGTATAGCAAATTCCTCACAAGATTATTTACATTCATCTCCCTTGCGACAATATCAAATGATTCTTGGATTCATTTCATATTTGGTTTATCAACTTGAAATTAAAATTTGATACTTTTCAAGCTAGTTGGAACTTCAGTCAAATACAAATATGAAACTTGGAATCATTAACATATCTACTAGAACATATGAGAAATAGGGTTTATAGTTTCCATGATTATATTATGATGGAAGAAAGTGGGCGTGTGAGTGAAATTTGAGTCCAGAAAACCTCCCATATCGTTAAGGCATGTTAATAGTCTATCCAGGTCAAATTTCAATGCATACAGATACAGTTTGAAAACATTTCAACGTTGGCCCCATTCACATGTCATTGTTGCCTGCCTCTAGTATTTTTATGGTTTTGATTAAGAAATCAACAAAAAAGAGATATTTTTCATCACAACTATGAAACAGATACACTGTATATACGTTAATATAGAACCTGAAAGAAAAATGAAGAAATAATGACGAAAACTTAAAACTTGCGTCAACCAAATTGTGTACTTTGAAAGAAAATTAGGGTTTATGGTTTACATGATGAATTGATGATGTAAGAAAGTGGGTGTGTCAGTCAAATTTGAGTCCAGAATCCCTCCCATATAGTTAAGGCATGCGAATAGTCTATCCAGGTCAAATTTCAATGCATACAGATATAGTTTGAAAACATTTCAACATTGACCCCATTCACATGTCATTGTTGCCCGCCTCTAGTATTTTTATGGTGTTGATTAAGAAATCAACAAAAAAGAGGGAGTTTTCATCAAAACTATGACACAAATACATTGTATATACATTAATGTAGAACCTAAAAGAAAAATAAAGAAAGACTGACGAAAACTTAAAACTTGCGTCAACCAAATTGTGTACTTTGAAAGAAAATTAGGGTTTATGGTTTACATGATCAATTTATGATGGAATAAAGTGGGTGTGTCAGCCAAATTTGAGTCCATAAACTCTTCGATATCATTAAGGCATGTGAATGGTCTATCCAGGTCAAATTTCAATGCATACAGATACAGTTTGAAAACATTTCCACGTTGGCCCCATTCAGATGTCATTGTTGTCCGCCTCTAGTATTTTTATGGTGTTGATTAAGAAATCAACAAAAAAGAGAAATTTTTCATCACAACTATGAAACAGATATAATCTATATACATTAATGTAGAACCTGAAAGGAAAATGAATAAAGATTGACGAAAACTTAAAACTTGCGTCAACCAAATTATGTACTTTGAAAGAAAATTAGGGTTTATGGTTTACATGATGAATTGATGATGGAATAAACTGGGTGTGTCAGCCAAATTTGAGTCTAGAAACCCTCTCGTATCGTTAAGGCATGTGAATAGTTATCCAGGTCAAATTTTATTGCATATAGATATAGTTTGAAAACATTTCAACGTTGGCCCCATTCACATGTCATTGTTGCCCGCCTCTAGTATTTTTATGGTGTTGATTAAGCAATCAACAAAAAAGATGAATTTTGCATCACAACTATGACACAAATACATTGTATATACATTAATGTAGAACCTGAAAGACAAATGAAGAAATACTGACGAAAACTTAAAACTTGTGTCAACCAAATTGTGTACTTTGAAAGGAAATTAGGGTTTATGGTTTACATGATGAATTGATGATGGAATAAAGTGGGTGTGTCAATCATATTTTTAGTCAATAAACCCTCCCATATCATTAAGTCATGTGAATAGTCTATCCAGGTCAAATTTTAGTGCATACAGATACAGTTTGAAAACATTTCAATGTTGGCCCGATTCACATGTCACTGTTGCTCGTCTCTAGTATTTTTATGGTGTTGATTAAGCAATCAAAGAAAAAGAGGGATTTTTCATCACAACTATGACACAGATACATTATATATAAATTAATGTAGAACCTTAAATAAAAATGAAGAAACACTGACGAAAACTTTAAACTTGCGTCATCCAAATTGTGTACTTTGAAAGAAAATTAGGGTTTATGGTTTACATGATGAATTGATAATGGAAGAAAGTGGGTCTGTCAGTCAAATTTGAGTCCAAAAACCCTCCCATATCGTTAATTCATGTGAATATTCTATCCATGAAAAATTTCAGTGCATACAGAAACTGTTTGAAAAAAATTCAATGTTGGCCCCATTCAAAGGTCATTGTTGTCGGTGTCTAGTCCTCGTACAATTTTTGTTCCTTATTCCTTTTTCTATGTTCCTCGTTCCTCATTTCTTATTCCTTGTTCCTTGTTCCTTTTTCCTCGTTCCTTGACCATGGTGTAGTCCCAAATATCCATTATTTTTGTACAAAACATACTAATGGCATAAAATGTCCCACACAAAGACCAAATTAATATCGACTACTTAAGTATTTTGTCTTTTTTCAAGGAATATGTAACAAATCTCAATTCTAAGAAGATTCAAATAGGACATAAGAACCTTAATTAATTTTCTTAACCATGGGTAACATAACACTATCATTCAATATTCAAACTATTACATTTCATTGTAAGGCATCATGTGTACTGAGGGCTTGAGCCACCACAAAGGAAACATACAAAGAATATTTGTCTTATGAACAAGATATGGTACTATCCATTTTGAGGTTTGGCATAGAGATTGTTCTTATAGACTATACTACATTGCACCATTATCTAATATCTGCACTCCTTGCAAGCCATGTAACACCATTCAAATTAGACACAATATAATAGCGACGAATTAGCTATACTATCGACGAACTTTTTTCGTCAATAGTATAGAAAATTTGTCGCAAGATTATTTACATCTGTCTATCTTGCGATGATATCAAATGATGCTTGGATTTATTTCATATTTGGTTTATCAACTTGAAATTAAAATTTGATACTTTGCAAGCTAGTTGGATCTTCAGTAAAATACAATTATGAAACCTAGAATCATTAATATATCTACTAGAACATATGAAAAATACGGTTTATGGTTTACATGATGATATGATGATGGAAGAAAGTGGGTGTGTGAGTGAAATTTGAGTTTAGAAACCATCCCATATCGTTAAGGTATGCGAATAGTCTATCCAGGTCAAATTTCAATTCATTCAAATATAGTTTGAAGACATTTCAACGGTGGTCCCATTCACATGTCATTGTTGCCTGCCTATAGTATTTTTATGGTGTTGATAAAGAAATCAACGAAAAAGAGGGATTTTTTATCACAACTATGAAACAAATACATTTTATATACATTAATGTAGAACCTGAAAGAAAAATGAAGAAAGAATGACAAAAACTTAAAACTTGTGTCAACCAAATTGTGTACTTTGAAAGAAAATTAGGGTTTATGGTTTACATGATGAATTGATGATGGAAGAAAGTGGCTGTGTCAGTCAAATTTGAGTCCAAAAACTCTCCCATATCATTAAGGCATGCGAATTTTCTATCCAAGTCAAATTTCAATGCATACAGATACAGTTTGAAAACATTTCAACGTTGGCCCCATTCACAAGTCACCGTTGCCCGCCTCTAGTATTTTTATGGTGTTGATTAAGAAATCAGTGAAAAAGAAGGATTTTTCATCACAAATATGACACATATACATTGTATATACATTAATGTAGAACCTGAAAGAAAAATGAAGAAAGACTGACGAAAACTTAAAACTTGCGTCAACCAAATTGTGTACTTTGAAAGAAAATTAGGGTTTATAGTTTACATAATGAATTGATGATGGAAGAAAGTGGGTGTGTCACTCAAATTGGAGTCCAGAAACCCTCCCATATATTTAATGCATGTGAATATTCTATCCAAGTCAAATATCAATGCATACAGGTATAGTTTGAAAAGATTTCAACGTTGGCCCCATTCACATGTCACTGTTGTCCGCCTCTAGTATTTTTATGGTGTTGATTAAGAAATCAATGAAAAAGAGGTATTTTTCATCACAACTATGACACAAATACATTGTATATACATTAATGTATAATATAAAATAAAAATGAAGAGAGACTGACGAAAACTTAAAACTTGCGTCAACCAAATTGTGTACTTTGAAAGAAAATTAGGGTTTATGGTTTACATGATGAATTGATGATGGAAGAAAGTGGGTGTGTTAGTCAAATTTGAATCCATAAACCCTCCTATATCGTTAAGGCATGAAAATAGTCTATCCAGGTCAAATTTCAATGCATGCAGATACAGTTTGAAAACATTTCAACGTTGGCCCCATTCACATGTCATTGTTGCTCGCCTCTAGTATTGTTATGGTGTTGATTAAGAAATCAACTAAAAAGATATAATTTTCATCACAAATATGACACAAATACATTTTATATACATTAATGTGGAACCTGAAAGAAAAATGAAGAAAGATTGACGAAAACTTAAAACTTGCATTAACCAAATTGTGTACTTTGAAAGAAAATTAGGGTTTATGGTTTACATGATGAATTGATGATGGAAGAAAGTGGGTGTGTCAGTCAAATTTGAGTCCAGAAACCCTCCCATATCATTAAAGCATGTGAATATTCTATCTAGGTCAAATTTCAATGCATACAGATACAGTTTGAAAACATTTCAACGTTGGCCCCATTCACATGTCACTGTTGTCGACCTCTAGTATTTTTATGGTGTTGATTAAGAAATCAACAAAAAAGAGGGATTTTTCATGAAAACTATGAAAAAGATACATTGTATATACATTAATGTAGAACCTGAAAGAAAAATGAAGAAAGACTAACAAAAACTTAAAACTTGCATCAACCAAATTGTGTACTTTGAAAGAAAATCAAGGTTTATGGTTTACATGATGAATTGATGACGGAATAAAGTGGGTGTGTTGGTCAAATTTGAGTCCAGAAACCCTCCCATATCGTTAATGCATGCGAATAGTCTATCCAGGTAAAATTTCAATGCATACAGATATAGTTTGAAAACATTTCAATGTTGGCCCCATTCACATGTCACTATTGCCCCTCTCTAGTATTTTAATGGTGTTGATTAAGCAATAAATGAAAAAGAGGGATTTTTCATCACAAATATGACATATATATATTGTATATACATTAATGTATAACCTGGAAGAAAAATGAAGAAAGACTGATGAAAACTTAAAACTTGTGTCAACCAAATTGTGTACTTTGAAAGAAAAATAGGGTTTATGGTTTACATGATGAATTGATGATGGAATAAAGTGGGTGTGTCAGTCATATTTTGAGTCCAGAAACCCTCCCATATTGTTAAATCATGCGAGTAGTCTATCCAAGTCAAATTTTAGTGCATACAGATACATTTTGAAAACATTTCAACGTTGGCCCCATTCACATGTCATTGTTGCCCACCTCTAGGATTTTTATGGTGTTGATTAAGAAATCAATGAAAAAGAGGAATTTTTCATCACAACTATGACACGGATACATTGTATAAACATTGATGTAGAACCTGGAAGAAAAATGAAGAAAGACTAACGAAAAATTAAAACTTGCATCAACCAAATTGTGTACTTTGAAAGAAAATTAGGGTTTATGGTTTACATGATGAATTGATGATGGAATAAAGTCAGCGTGTCAGTCAAATTTGAGTCCATAAACCCTCCCATATCGTTAATTCATGCGAATATTCTATCCATGACAAATTTTAGTGCATACAAAAACTGTTTGAAAAAATTTCAATGTTGGCCCCATTCACAAGTCACTGTTGTCGGTGTCTAGTCCTCGTACAATTTTCGTTCCTTGTTCCTTGTTATTTGTTCCTCATTCATTGTTCCTTGTTCCTTGTTCCTTGACCATGGTGTAGTCCCCAAGATCCATTATTTTTGTACAAAACATACTAATGGCATAAAATGTCCCACACAAAGACCAAATTAATATCCGCTACATAAGTCTTTTGTCTTTTTTCAAAGACTATGTAACGAATCTCAATTCTAATAAGATTCAAATATGTAACAATATTGATGAAATATTATATGATTATGATTGTATAAAAATGAAAGAGATTCTCTTGGTTTCAAGTATAATTTATCCTCTACTGAACAAGGCCAACCATGTGAAGGTGGAAGCTCATATGGACCCTCCCCTCCCCCTCACATCACTCTCAATTGATCCCCAAAACCCAATCTATAAAATAGAAAATAATCGAAAGCAACGTCCTATTAAGATTCGTTCATAGAAACTACAAAAAGAAAAAATAATGAAGGTACATGAAATTATGTGTTTCTAAATGATATTTTTAGTCTACCACATACTTTAGTATATTGGAAACTATTTTTAGGTTTCAAATAATAATTAAAAAACATTTAACATAGGATATAAAAATGTCGCATAAAACTTAAAAACATGTAATTAACCCATGACATTATAAGTAAATTATTTTAAGAGAATAATTCATAGAAATTAAAATATTATATAATCATGTACCTAATCCAACCTCAACATATATGTAATCATCCTTATTCTCTATCTTGATATTCTTCATCGAACTCGACATCTGTATCATCATCCGGTTTTGAAAGGATGTTGAAAGGATTGATGATATCATCATCGTCATCAATGTCATTTTCGAGCATATTTTCATCGATATCATCATCAAGAATTGCAATATTGTCTCCTACCCCTAGATCATGATCTTTTTCGTCTTCTTCATCTATCGACCCTCCATGATCTTATGAATCTGTATGATCTGTTGAACCATCTTCTTGATCTTCAATATCATTTTCTTCTTGTAAATGAGTATACTTAATTGGCCTTCCTCTTGCATCATATCTAACAAAAAATGACCAATCCCTTTCACTTGGAACATTTGAGTAAAAGACCTGTTCACATTGGCTTGGAAAAACATAGTGATCATGTCCTCTTTCAAACACCGTTGTTTTAATCATTGAAAATTCGTTGGCATGTTGAATAGCAGTGCTTTCCTCATCGCATTCATGCATTTGTAACCTATACCATTTGACATCGAACAGATCTAATTTGAAGGAATTAAAGTCACACTCAAGTATATCATTTAAATACCCATAGTATATATTTTTAGATTCTCGGGGATGTCTGTCACTTCTAGAGGAAACATTAGTGACCTGGAATGCTACAGTTATCTCACTATCATAAGTTTTCCTGGTTTCATCCAATTGTTTGATGTGAAATTTACAATCATTGTAGCACATAGCCTTGTGTTGTTTCAACTGCAATATGTCAGATATGTAAAAGATTCATTGTCAATTAATAAATTAACATAAATTCATATAACTTCGAAATTATTTGAAAAATACAGTATACATGTAGTCACATTAATATAATATAAAATAACTAAATAAAATGGGTGAATTTTCTTACCTTTCCATCTTTCAAACTATATGCTAAACCAATTTCCCTCTGCGTAACATTTGCATCTTCATTAAGATGAGATTCTCTAACCAATTCAGACAGTCATTGCCATGATAACCTACCTCCATTATGTTGTTTACATCTTTCAATCCATACATTCATCCAGTCAAGATTATTTGCAATGTATAAATGAAGTGCATCCCTCTCTTGAGCAACCGAATAAAAAAACATAATTCACCAATATTAAATATTAGTTATAACATCCAATATGAAGCTAATTATAAATATTTATAATTTATGAAATAAATTATATTAATATATTAATGAGTATGATCATATACACAAAAAATGAAACTTTATATGTATTATTAATATAATTTTTCACAATTATTAATATATTACCTCTCATTTTTTTCATTCTACCTTGCACCAACAGATGCTCCTAATCTTCAAATTTTTTGATGGAGTTCACATCCCAAATTCGATCCACTGCATGTATAGTTGGCACTGTTAATTTAGGAAGATAATGACTAATATACACCAAGGATTGCTATGCCATATATCCCTCCACTATAGAACCCTCAGGACGTGCTATTTGTCTAACGAATGCCTTCAATGATTTCAATTGTGTCTCCGCCATCCACATTGACCTTGTGTGAACAGGTCCAAATTTCAATCTCCTCAACTTGGTATATGAGGTAGTGTTCTTGTGCATTGAAAAATGTTAGAGGTATATACCTTTACATTTCACACATTAGGCAAGGAATTTCTCTCTTCCAATACTTTATATCATCTTCATGTATTTCTTTCAATGAAAACCATCTACACGAGATCATGACACAAGAAAATAACATGTTTCAACATAACATAATATAATATATTACATTACAAGTAAAACACGTGTCATTAAGTACAACAATAATTTGAAAGAACATTTTCCATATAAAACATAACTACTTACCTCATGTATTTTCCAAGATCATATATAACTTGTTTGATGTTGTTTTCAAAGTCGTTTGGGAGAGATAGTGGTAGAACATACTATAACAAAAAAATGAATCGTTATTTGTTTGGACCAAAGTAGACAAGAAANNNNAAAAAAAAAAAAAAATATATATATATATATATATATATATGTATGTATGTATGTATGTATGTATGTATGTATGTATAAGGCAAATATATATAAATATGTATACCAAAATTATTACCTTAATGAAGGTATGCCAATCATGTGTTTTCACCCCACCAAATTCACCTTTCTTCGTTAAGAAATTATTTTTGTTTTAAGAAAACCCGTGGGAAATTTATTTCTTTGAATGACCTCTTTTACATTATTGCTTTGTTGCTCTGTTAATAACCATGGAAGGTTATTTTGGTCTAGCACTCCATATTATCTATTTGAATATCATATCACACTTCACATTGCATGATTGGCTTCATGAATATCAGTACAAATTTTGACAATTTTTTCTTTGTCCCTCCTACCATTTATGGTTCACCATAACGTTTCAATCACATTCTTCCTGATATGCATTGTATCAAACAAATGAGCTATTTTTATCTCCTCATAGTAGGGAAACCTCATGAATTGAGCGGGATAACATTTCATTCCTCGTGGAAGCCCATTATTAATACCTTCATGATGATTGTAGCCTTTATGAAGCATAAAAGAAATCACAAAAATAATTATCAAATACGGTAAAATAAATTCAATGATTAAAATAAACATTCAAAACATTACATGATCTACGATACATTATGAAATTTGAGTACCTTGACAATTTATATTATATTCCAACCTCCATAGGTGAGGTGTCATTCTTCTTGGTTTTAAACCAGTCTCTTATTTCCCATTGAAAATATGTTTTTCAGTAGTACGATACCTATGGTTCTTAGGAATAAGGTGCCTATACTCATCAAATGCCATCTTTCCTAAGATTTTTGAATGAATATAATTCATCTTAGGGCCGCAAATTGGACATGCAAATTTACCCTTTGTTTGAAGAACTAGAACAAATGGATTAATGTCAATTATACGATGAGATTATTTAAAAATTAAACATGCACCATGATAACATTAAAAAATTGTATAGTATTAAAGAGAAATATTAGAATGCTACATACCACAAAAATGTGTTAGTTCAGGGGCATCGTGAATTGTCTATAAAAGTATTCCATGGAATTTAAATTTGTTCTCCCCGATTGGTTTACATATGTCATATATTGTGATGTCACCCCATAACTTTAATAGCTTGTCAATAAGAGGCTCGATATATACAACCATATCTTTAACCTGGTACTTACCTAATTGTTTTTAATTACACATAATTACTATAGGAATGATATCATGTAATATATATAAGTAAATAAATAAACAAAGGATATTATGCAAAAATTGAAACAAATGAGAATGTTACATTCAAAAAATTAATGTAAACAAATACCTGGAACAATCATTGTCAACATTATGTGATCCCTCTTTATTGACATCCAAGGAGGAATGTTATTGTTGATAACAAAAATAGGCCACACTAAGTAAATATACCTAACCTCTTCGAATGGATTAACACAGTCAGCTACCAACGAAAGCCTAATATTACGAGGTTTATCTTTGAAATCTGCCCATTTTTCCTCAATTTCCCTAAATGCAAAACCATCGGCAGGCATTCGAAGAACACCATATCCACTTCTGCTACGTGCATGGTAATCCATAAATTGTACTATGCTTTCACACATGAACAATTGCTGCAAACGTGGAATTATGGGAATATGATGAAGAACCTTTCGAGGCACCCTTTTTTTTACTTGATCAGTTCGATATCTACTGATAAGACATTACAGACATTCTATTTTCGAAGCATGTTGTCCATAATATATAATATGGTCATTAGAACATGCATATATAGTTTGATAATTCATTCCAATGTCTTTCATAATGGCATGCAAACCTCAATATGTGCGAGGTAAAATATTTGACGATGATAACAAAAATTCACCTAACAATCTACAACATAACAAATAACTAGTTAATGTAAGAATATTAATCGTAAAAATTGCATTCTTATTTTACACATTAATTAACACTAAAAAAAAATAGAAAAAACTCAACATTTATGTATAATATGAGATGAAACATATAACATACCTTAGGATCTGTGTCATACAAGTGTTCAAAAAATTATTCATAACCTTTAAGTTCACTAGCAACAATGTAGTGGAGAGAAGATTTGCTCCTGATCCTTCATAAAGTCATTTATTTTCCTTTTCTAATAGAGGTTCATCATAAATACCAGCATTGTCCCCATCCTCATCCAACTGCGAAAACAAATCTTGGATCAGTTGATTTGTCCCATCATCTTCTTCCATGAGATTCTCAATTGCTTGGTTGTGATGTTCCTCAGCTTGTACAACATCATTTCTACTAATACTTGGTGCAATATTCTGCGGAAAGTTAGAGGGAAACTCTAACTTTATAATAGAAACAATCATGCAAAATTAGTGTATACTATAACAAACATTCAAACAATATATATACATATATATAATTTTATATAAAATTGACAAAATAAAAAAAGATAATGAATATATAGCTAATTACCATGGGACGATATTCCTTTGATCCACGATCAATGTGCCCATATTTCCTACAATGTTTTGTAGTTGTTGCTATTAAAATTCTTATGGGACGTATGAGGCAACATTTTTGGCAAGGGAAATAACATCTACCATCACCCTTTTCACCCGCTTTACTTTTTTCCCCACCTCTAACTATATTCTGCGACATTCTTCCACACAAAAATACCCTTTCAGAACCATCGTTGTTATAGCAAGATTGTCGCAACATCTTTAAATCGTCAAATATTTATAGGTCAATTTAGGTCACCGTCGTCACAATTGCAATGACCGTGACCTAAATATTTCTTTTTTTTACCTATTTATTTGTTATATTTAGGTCACTTTGCCGAAGACGGGAATAGTTATACTTGTGCATTCACCACTCTTGCGACAAACTTTATAACAATCAAAAGTGAGTGTTGCTCTTGTGACGAAAACACAAGTTTATCGAAATTGAGACAATAGTCCACGATATTTACTATCGTCGCAAAATCGACGATAGTTTGTGTCCATTGGAGCGACGAATACGGGGTGGAATTAGATCAAAATTGAAAAAATGAACTTTTTCTCTTGAATTTTGCGACGAAAGAGTACTTTCGTCGCAAGTAGTCGTCACAATTTTTCCAATATGTAGTAGTGATTAGGGTTTTTGACCCCTAATATTTTTTTTTACTCCTTATTTTGTGGACAAGATATGTTAGCTAAATTTTGTGTAAGAGATCATAAGATCTCCTTTTGAATATAGCTCTCCCTCTTGTGATAGGATTGGTCTGAAATTTTCATCCTCCTTAGCCCTTTTATCTCTTATGCACTTGTGTATGGCTATACTTATGAATGGTTGATGTGAGAATTGATGCACTAGATTTGGAAGGCTATTATATTTCTATTGTGGTGGATTATCTTGCCATTTTTCCTTGAATTGGTATGGTTTTTACTTTCTTGCTATCATTTGTTTCAAGTCAAGGTTATTTTGTTAGGAACTAGGTGGAAAGTATAAGGGAATACACCCCCACTTTAGTATTCATCATTTTATGATTCATCTTATTTCTTAGATAAAGTTTTGATAAGAGAAGTATAAGGGCATACACCCTCTTATCTTAAACCCTATCTTAGAGAAACTTTCCATGGGAAGTAAAAGGGCTTACACCCGCAAGGAGGTAGCTTATTTAAGCTCCTTTGACTTTGTTAACCCAATAGTAAAGGCACTAGTCATACTTTTTTTTTCATTGGAGATATAAAATTGTTTCCTTGGGAAACACAATTTTCAATCTTTTGAAATGTTTCTTGCTTGAAGTTGGTTTGCCTGATTGAGAGTGTTGTGTTGGTTTTGTCACTTGGGTGAGAAAAATGACAACACTTGCATGTCTAGATGAGCCTACTAGACAAGACAATAGTTTTTGAGTGGTTTAAACAAGCCAAACACATGTAATAAATGAAGAAATAAACTAAAACAACTAAGAAATAAATATTAGAAAGAATGAGAAACTTAGAACTATGAAAATCAATCGATGACCAACATAATTCTACCAATGGATCAATAGATTAGTAGGAAAAACACCGTAGAGAAAAATAGGGACTTATGAGTTCCCTCTTCCTCCTTGGGAGGGTTCTTGAGTTCCCTAATGGAGAGCTCTTCATACAACGGAAGAAATAGAAAATGATGAAGAAACAACAATGCTTATTCCCTTAAGAGGTGAGTGGAATGGCCTATTGGAATGGTGCTTGAAGGATTCAAAGAGAAAAGATGATTCTCAAGGGAGAATTCTTGTAGAATAAAAATACAATGAAGATCTTGGTTTATTAGTGCACCCATGGCTCTTATTTATAGCATTTCTTCAAGGAAAAATGTAATTGGTTCTTGGTGTGAACAAGGGGCCTTTTAGGGAACCCTCTAGTCCTTGACTAGCCTCCCATTAGGATTTCGCTCAGATATGAGGGTCAAATTGGGTTGGGAGATGGTCCATAAGTGGTTGAACAACTGACAAGATCTATAAATGTGTTGTTCATAGAAGTGCATGACTTTTCTCATACACAGTTGCGCACTTGGCGCATTGTGCGCACTGAGGGATTTGTTGGTCTGTGCATAGTATGCACTGTGCACACACTTCCTTTGGTGAATTTGTGCATGTTAATTTTTGACTCAAATGTATAGTTTGTTTCCTTTTGAATGCATTTCAGTGTTGTAGGTGGACTAATTGTTTTGTTTCTTTAACCATTTGTGTGCAATGTTGAAAACGATATTTTAGTGATAACAAATGCATCCTAATGTGTGAGGTTAGGAGCATACGTATAGCCGAAATACATCAATGTTTATTTTTCTAAGAGTGCCATTGTAATGAAGAGTGAAGAGAGGAACTGCAAGAGCGATCCGCTAGAGGGAGAGGGAAAATTGTGGGACCCAAACCGTTCTCTAGGGAGAAAAAAGAAAATTCATGTACAAATGAGGCAGACATGGCCCATGCTTGTCTCATGTAACCAAAATGTGAGACTGTAATGAAAGATGTATGTTGATGTAGATAACTGCAACGCCCTCAGGGGTGGTTTATAATGGCAGATGACAATTCTTAATGATGAATAGACTATGAAGTGAGGCAAGGATGAATGTAAGAATTGTCAATGACTCGTAGGCATTGATGGCCTAATGAATTCATAGGTATTCGGCTAGTATGAAACAACTGCAATAGTCACATAGTAAGACCCACTGTAACATGAGAGATTTTTGAAGTTGAATGTTATGGGGGTCAATGGAATCATAGAGAAATGATGATTCTCTCTATTTCGTCTGAGACTCCTCATTGTAAAGGTAATGAGAGTCAAGATATTGTTGCCCTTCTGGAAACTGTGTTGATGTCGACAAAAAGGGAGACGCGACTCCAAGAAGGAAAGGGATTCGTGAAATCCACTGAGTAATAGATGATATTAGGTACTGACGGGTAACATGAATGAATTCAAGATTTGGTGATATGCAAGACTGTCGTTGGTTAGGGAATTTTGAAGGATGATTGGAAGCACTCGTAAAACTGGATCTAGTGTCAAGGGGATAGCTAGATATGGGGTTAAACTGTGCCATAGGCTAACAAAGTGGACAAACTCAGAGATCATGGGTATATGGACTTGGGATACTCAGGGTTCGTGAATGATGTCAGTGTGAATAAGAGAGTGAATTCCCCAACCAAGGGTGACATGGGTTGCTTTCCTAGGAAAAAAGAAGGCCATCAAAGGTGACGACAAAAAAGATAAGTAAATGATGGAAACAAAGGCTTTTTACAATTACCAAATAAATAAAAAATAATTTGGATTGAGTAGACAAATATAGAAACAGATGCCCCAGTGAAAGATGGCTTTTCCTGTTAAGGCGCAAGGTTATGAAAAAGAACTGGTGGAGGGTGGGGGACCTATGGGTGGGTTTTTGTATTAGGTAAATGGATGGAGGGAAATCTACAGATGGGAAAATTGATGATGGATGAGATGGAGGGATAATGATAATGCAGAGGTGCATTCAATAGAACCGAGATGATATGACCTGGGAGTCCATTAGGAAATCGAGCAATATGATGATAAGAAGTATGGGGTTCATTCTCGAAAGTGCATCAGACTATCGAGACTCCCATCCCTAGGGGGTGAAATCAGCATGAGTGTCAAGTGGACAAGAGGAGCTATGAATGGGACAACTCATGTTGGGGAGAGTGCTATCGGGTTACAGTAGCATAATGCAGGAGAGGTGAAGGCACTGCAAAGCTGGGTGTAAGGAATCTAAAGGTAAATGTCAGAGGTATGACTAGGAGATGCAATTGAGTTACAGAGGGAATAATTACATGCCAATGTCAAACATATACCTGAAGGGGTTGTAATCTTGTGGAACAAGTACTTGCACACATGAAAACCAAATACTTGATGTGAACAATATCTTATGATAATGAACATATAACAACTATTTGATAAAATTGAACATGAGCATGTGTAACTGAGTGTGATGTGAGAAAAATGCCCCTTTGGGGAGAAGTGCATATGATGACCTAGGGACTGTGAATGTGTAGATGGAAGGACCAGGATCTCATGGCTGAGAATGGATCAGAAAATGGAGGCCCTAGGATCTTGTAATAGAGTGTGGAATTTTGGAAAAAGGGGCTATAGATGGTTGGTGTCACAAGTGGTGAGGTGGTCAAATGAGGTTGAATAGGGGTTGATTGAAGACCTTGGTATTCAAAAATCAAAGGACACTTCTATGTGAAATGAGCCAATGAGTCACAAAGAGAAGAAGGACATCTCATCTTCTCTGGGACTGACGAACAAACATAATGAATGTCACTGACGTGAGCATCAGTAAGGGGTGGCTGAGTGGGATCTCGCTGATATTTTTGGCATACTACGGCTAGCTTCAGTTGAAATTGAGGCAAAGCTGGGAAATGATGAGTGTAGTGGTTGTATTATGAGATATGGTGCAAGCGAATTTGGTTCACAACCCTTTATTTATTATGGTTGAGGAATTTGTAGTAGAAATGGATGTACTTGGTGGAGTGGCAAGAAATTTGGTTGCTCAAGGGAGTTGGATCAGATTGTGTAACTCGGGAAGAGTAGGACATATATTAGTGGGGTGTCCATCCCTTTTGCATAAGGTGCAAGGAGGTTGAACTCGAGGAGGAAGTTGAGCTGTGGACTCTTTCTTCTTTCATCTTCCCCAATAATGGCAATGGTGTCAATAGTTGCATGTGAGGGCAGTGTGGTAGGAGCCTATATGGGGATCTACATCGGTATTCCCTCAATATGAGGAGGGAGAGATGGTTTAGGAACCATCACGGGTGGATAAAGATACCATATAGGGATGTCAAGAACCATGTTAGGAAGAGTAAGGGTTGCAGCAACCTGGAATGCTTGGACTCCAGGTGGGGAGTAGAAAAAGGGAATTTGAGTAATGGCTTAAGGGATTGTCTCCCAAACCTGGATTTTCCCCTGAAGGAGGGGGGAATCGGGGATAAGTTGTGTAGTGGGGTTCTCAGGGAACACCTAAGGTAATAGTTTTTCAACTAGTGTAACTTCGATGTGGGGAGGGTCCTCTATGGGAGGAGTATTGTCTCTGATATCAGTTCCATTAGAAGATACTACACACACTTGTGTTGAAGGGTGTAGGAGAGGTGGTGCTCCATGATATGCCCCCAGAAAGGATGGATCCTTGAAAATTATGGGACCCATGTTGATAACTAAATAAGCGTCTGAGCTAGAGATGACAAGGGGGAGAATGTTATCAATGTTGGCAGAATGATTAGGATCATAATGTGTAATTTGGTCGATGGTGATGATTTTCCCGTTGTGGGGGAACATCATCATTCGAAACACAGAAGAGGTTATCGCCTTCATAGAATACATGTAGCTATGTCCGAACAAGATATTGTAATTAAGTGGGGCATCGATAACTTCAATGTCTCTGAGGATAGTTTTTTCCCCATGTTCTATGGGGACATTTTGAAAGAGCCCTTCAGGGGATAATGGTCTACCATCATAATCTCTAAGGGTGATGGTAGATGGTACTAGCTATGGTGAACTAATTTTCTTCCATATGACTTTGTACATGATGCATGTGGATGCACCTTCATCAATGATACACCGATGAATTGTGATGTTCTGAATCTTAACTGGTATCTGGAAAGCTACCAGTGCAGGGAGGTGTGGTTCTCCGCTATCTAGATCAAAGGTGATGAGTCTAGTATTAGTTGGGTCGACTACCCACAAGGTGGAAAGGAAGGATTTCTACTGAGATGGACAACTGTGGAGGACCTCCAATATATACATGGTTGTAGGAGACTGTGCTAAGTCGTCGACTATACTGTAATTGTGTGCTTCCCTAGCATGAGGGTTATTGACATTTCATCATAACATAATGTGAGGTATATGAGGGTTGGGTTCAATGTCAGGGAGTGGAATAATCAAGGGTTGTCTGACGGTAGTTGGAGCCAATTCTGAGGTGGTTGGTGTAGATTCAGAAGGCATGTCGTATTGGTGACGACATGTTTGTAGAAGAATTGCATCTTCGTTGGTAAGGAGGATGTTGCAATTAGCCGAATTTCTATGTTGAATGGGATCTGGGTTTTGATACTGACCCATTTGGGATGGGGCAAGGTGTACCTCATGTTGGGTATTCATCACACCTTGGTATGAAATAGGGTTTTGCAACATGGCCGAAGGTGGTTGTTGCAAATAATGTTATGGGGCCTGTTGAGGGGCAAGCAACACAAGAGGACATTGTGCGTTCATGGACTCTTTCATCTATTTGAAGTCATAAATTTGGGGGAAATGGTGAGTATAATGGCCATACTCACCATAGAGAGTGCAAGGGAAGTTTGGCCTAGGATTTTCTTTTTCTTCCCTTGTCATTTGTTGTTAATATCCCCTTGGGGGTTTTAGTTTCCTTGATTCTGGTTGCCCCCAGTGGGATGATTTTTTTGGGGGTTATTTCATCCTGGCCCAGGATTATTATTGTTTCATTTTTTTCCTTTCTTCTTGGAATTATTCAGCTAATGGGCCGGATTTGTCGTATTCAACTATTCAAAATCCTGAAGTTGTTGAATGGGAGGGGCCTAAACAAAATTAACGTCGGCATGTGGGTTTCTTTATGGAGGGGAAATCAGCTGTGGAGGACTAGGAAAGGGAAAATATGGATTTTTTTGTTCACCAATCTGGTCCCCATTATGGTCGCCAATCTGTTTTTGGACACACCTACCACACTTAGAGGGGGGGTGAATGAGTGTGGGGCTCTTTTTACCAAAACTTCCCTCTTGCACAAAAACTCATCAATTATCATTCAACATGTATTCATTACCCATTGTTGTCAATTATAACTAGTTAGATGTAGGCACATATCAGCAACATATATCAGCAATATATCATCAACAAGTCATCATCATAATGGACACAAAGAACACAAGATGTATGTACAATTTTCTTTTTATTACGGACTACAATCATTGGGTTTATCAGCAACAACTGAATGGAGTACAATTCTACAAGAGCACCAGCTCTATATGCAAGACTCAGCTTACATTCTCAGCACCAATTGAGATGAGGCAACAATCCTCAACAGATATCAATCTGTCAACAGGTACACGACCTGCCAATAGTGCAGCCCGTGTGTGCATGCACCCTGGCTCACTACAGCCCACGTGTGAATGTGGCCAGTGTATAATGCAACAAGTGTATGATTCTAAGAAACTAGGGTTTTTCTTTTCTTCACATGCTCAGATCCTCTGCAACCTATAATCACTTTCTCTTCTGTCTTCCACTGTCCAAACTGACCCACAGCCAGTCACAACACATCCAAGCTCTCCAATAGCTTGCTCATGCTCCACAATAAATCAATATGAATGTTATCTCAATCCTGTATAAATAACTAGTATACCATAGCAATCATGTCACTACTAAATCACAAGAGTGTTGCTCACTCCATCCACCAGATCAACCATGTTGAGCCACATCATAGAAGCCATACCGAGAATTCCCTAAGCATTCACAACATATCAAACAATAGCATCTATCAAGACAATAATGTAACCATACCAATGTCTTAGTGATAGATATTAGGCCATAGAATGTAGATCTGGAACCTGCCTTATCATCCAAGATCTTGGCACCAATTCAAACACAAATCTCCATGAGGTTATTCAATCCACACTCCCTGTACACAGTCATCCCACGTGTACACTCACCCTATACACAGCCAACCTGTGTGTACACGTACCCTATACACAGACAACCTGCGTGGGCATTAGAAAATAGGATTTTCTGTGAATCTGAGAATTTTTCCATCAAGATCTACGATATTGCCGAAACTTTGATGCATCCATGAGATCCTCCTCTCACTCTCTTCCTTAGAATAGATCTTCAATCATGCTCAAGAGATCCACACCAATAGGATGCTCTTACAAGAAACTTTCCATCAATACTCCACAAGATATTCACAAGAAGCTCTCCATTGATCCACAAGGATTCTCATCAAATGTACATTTTACAAGAGATCCTAGCTTCTTATTTATACTTTCATCTTCTAGGTCACTTAACCCATTTTTAGGTTACTTAACCC
>ML777153.1:1781572-1808360 GCA_009831015.1 Picea engelmannii
ATCATTTAAATATTCCTTCTTGATTTTGTCACTTCATTTTATCATTTAAATAATCTTTCTTGATTTTGTCACTTTACTTTATCATTTAAATAATGATTTCTTCTTTTCAAGCACTTTTACTTCTTTGACCTTTTGGGGCTTCAGACCATCATATGGGGGTCCTCCAACTTCATAAGGCCATAGCTCTCAAACCGTGAGGAGTTATGTGACATTCCACATACCACCGGAAATGGCATGTCAAGAACTATCCATCTAGGATAGTTTCACCAACAACTTCATTGATCTTCATCTCATTATTTCACATACAAGCATGGGTCCTCCAACCGTTCTCCTAGGATAAATCAATCTGTAAATCATCTTCCCGTGAGGGCTTTCACCATAAGGGGACCACTTTGGAGTTCATCCATTTGTGCACCTTATCAACCATGATAAGACAACAATGATGCATCTTTACATCAATTCACCACTGCGTCATGTATCAATGACAACTCATTGATCCATCTTCATCAATGCATCATATCAATGGTCCATCTTTATCAATTGGTTTCCACTTGGAAATATATCATTCTCATCAAGGGCATCATATCAATGATCCATATTTATCAATTGGTTTCCACTTGGATATATATCATTCTCATCAAGGGCATCATATCAATGATCCAACAATCTCCCAAATAATCAAACCATTGGCATCAATGACAACATGATCCAACATCTGTTGTGTTGGTTTTGTCACTTGGGTGAGCAAAACAACAACACTTGCATGTCTAGATGAGCCTGCTAGACAAGACAATAGTTTGTGAGTGGGTTAAACAAGCCAAACACATGTAATAAGAAAATAAATAAACTAAAACAACTAAGAAATAAATATTAGAGAGCATGAGAAACTTAGAACCATGAAAATCAACCAATGACGAAAATAATGCTACCAATGGATCAATAGATTAGTAGGAAAAACACTGTAGAGAAAAATAGGGACTTATGAGTCCCCTCTTCCTCCTTGGGAGGGTTCTTGAGTTCCCTAATGGAGATCTCTTCATAAAATGGAAGAAATGGAAAATAGTGAAGAAACAACAATGCCTATTCCATCAAGAGGTGAGTAGAATGGCCTATTACAATGGTGCTTGAAGGCTCCAAAGAGAAAACATGATTCTCAAGGGAGAATTCTTGCAGCATAAAAATACAATGAAGATCTTGGTTTCTTAGTGCACCAATGGCTCTTATTTATAGCATTGATTCAAGGCAAAATGTAATTGGTTCTTGGTGTGAACAAGGGGCCTTTTAGGGCACCCTCTAGTCCTTGACCAACCTCCCATTCAGATTTCACTCAGATACGAGGGTAAAATCATGTTGGGAGATGGTACATAAGTGGTTGAGGATCCGACAAGATCCATAAATGTTCCATTCATAGATGTGTGCGTCTTTTCTTATACACAGTCATGCACTTGGTGCATTGTGCACCCTGAGGGATTTGTTGGCCCGCGCACACTATGCACTCTGTGTGCGCTTCCTTTGGTGAATTTCCGCATGTCAATTTTTGACCCAATTGTATAGTTTTTTTTCCTTTTGAATTCATTTTAGTGTTTTAGGTGGACTAATTGTTGTTGGTAGTGCCATGTTTCTTTAATCATTTGTGTGCAATTTTGTGAATTATATTTCAGTGATAACAGAGAGGAATCTTCCCTTAGTAGGGCATCCCCTATCTCCCTCTACTTCTTGATGTTTTTATAGAATTACATCCTTAGCCATTAGGGTTTCATAAACCCTAACTTACATTCTTTAATAACTCTCTTATAAACCATTGGATTCTTCCCAACGTTTGTACACTTACTCTCCTTGGCCTAGCGCACTTTTTAGCAAAGTTTGAGAAGATTTCAGTGGTTGATTTTCTTTCTGTAAAGAATTGAATGTTACAGCCATAAGGATGATATAATTTTCTGCAAAGAAGTGTTTAAAAAATCCTTGTATTTTATGCCAAGAGTATTGGTTTTTCATCTTGAGTTTAGCTAGTCAATTACTAGTTTTTCTCTTGAACTTTCTACTTAATATTTAGAATTTATTGAGCAGCTTGTAGTATATTTTTCTTTTTAATATATATTTTCATCTATTGCTGCAAATTAGGGACAAAAATCCTAACTTTCTCATCCAACTAATATATACTATTGCAAGGTGTGTTTTATTGTGTCTTGGGAAGGTACAATCATCCGAAAAATCACTATACATGTGGAGCAGCGATTACTTGACTTACAAGGAATATCTCCCTACCCTTTATTCCATTTAGACTTGACCTATATTGGGCTCACTTCCATCCATCTCCATATCCATCTCAATAACCCTAGGGTCACTGATATTTCCTCCCTAGAGTGACCTAGTCACCCTTGAAGTGTGAGACCTACATCGAGGTGAAATTGGGTGTAGGATTCCCAAGTTGTAGCACTTGTTTCCGTGGTTGGGTCAGGATTTTCCCAAGCTACAGCTTGCACTATAATATTTTGGCACCATTGTCGGGGAGGATTTTAAATCCTCTTCTGAGCCCTAGCGACACTTTGGTAAGTTATCCCAAAGCCTTTCCTTTAGCTTACCTGGTGACTCCACCCAAGGGATGTTCCCTTTCCACCTTATCGACAAAACCTTTCCTAAAAAGGGGATTTTCTGTCGACTCCACCATGCCACCAAAGAAATGTGAAACCAACAAAATATTTGGGGTTTGTAAAGAACCACCCAAAGGGACTAGTCCCCGAAAGTACCTCATCCCTCATATTTTCTCTTTTACCTCTCCTAGACCTCCATACTCACCTGTTGTCTCCACACCTCCACCTTCACCCATACCCTCCTCACCAATTGTTACTTGGAGCCTGCAAAACAAAGAGGCATAAAAACCTTTGGACATAAAAAAGATCCCTGGATCCCCTCATAAGCTCCCAAAAGACTTCAAAGAATGGCTACCCATTTTTTTAGGGGAACACCTTATTGAACCAAAATATCACTTGTATCTTTTCTTGCGTAGTGTAGAATCCTGTGACTAGGATGAGGATATATTGATGAAACTTTTCTCTTACAGTTTCGTTGGAAGGGACAATGATTGGTTTGAAAAAAAATCCCTAGGGATAATAACAAATTGGAACTTATTTCAGGAAACTTTCACCAAAAGATTAAAGAAAAAGAGAGATTACCAATCATTGTGTAATCAGATCCACAATTGTAAAAGAAAAATAGGGGAAGATATAAGGAATTTCAATGATAGTTTTAACACCCTCGTAAGATGATTTCCCTGGGAGTTGAAACCTCTTGAAGCTTCCATTATCAATCTATATATATCAAATATGAAAGATCTGTACGGGGGATTGGTTACGAAACATCCTACTACTCTATTTGAAGCTCAGGAGAGAGCATGTGAAATAGAAGAAAACTTAGACACCTCTCTCATATAAGAAGAATAGAACCCCAAGAAGGCCCTTCAAATTAATCAGATTGATGACTTTGTTTCACCAGAACTTCTTGTAGATGTCAGAATTTACCTACAAGAGGAATGAGAGAAAGTAGTTGATAGGGAAGCATGTCTCATGATCAACCTTTTATAAGAAAAGAGAGAGATAACTTTAGAAAAAACACCTTTCCCACCAAATGAGACCTTGGAATTAGAAAATAAGCAAGCCACAAAGTTGGCCGAAGTGAAATTCTCACAATACTTTCAGCAAATCTTTGCAAAACCTCTGAACAAAGTGAGGTGTGAGATCAAAAAAGTTAAAGAGAAAGTGTCTCTCCAAGACAGTACCAAAACTGTAAATACTATGGGTCATGAAAACGTAAACCATGAGGTTCTCAAAGAAGGAATACATAGCATGTTTATTGTGGTGGATTTCCCTTTCATAGATGAAGAAAGAAAAGAAGGGTCTTGGGGCTTGGATTTTGATGGTATAGACTCAAGTGTGGGATCAGGTGTAGGAATAGTCTTAAGGTCATCAGATAACGAGACCACTCTTTTTTCATATATACTTGAGTTTGAATACACAAATAACATTGATGAGTAAAAAACCCTTATCTTAGGCATTAACCTGGCCATCAATATGAACATCAAGAACCTACATGTAAAAGTGGACCTCGATCTAATTGTTTCACAAGTCAATAATAATTTTGCTACAAAGAACCCAAGGTTAAATAAATACAGAGATGTTGTTTGGAGGCAATAAAGAGGTTTGAAATTTTTTCCATTCAGGCTATCCCTAGGGAAGAAAATCATTTGGAAGATAGTCTTGTTGTGTGCTCTTTAAACTTACAACTTCTGAAATAAAATGGTCTCTACAAGGTAGAAGTCAAATTCAGAACTTCATTACCTGACAACTTGGAACATTGGCAAGTTTTTGAAAACGATGGTCAACTTCTTCGCTTTCTACAAAATGAGGGAGAAATATATGAAGCCTGAATAAACTTATTGGTTGATAAGGAAAGCATCAATATCATCGATATAGCCAGCAGGCCCCTACCCAAAAGAATTGTTTCTTTGGAAAACCTCTTTGATCAAAATGATATGTATAAAGGGAAACCTTCCAATAAAATCAATGACAAGATTATTGAATGCAACATTGGAACCGAGGAATCCCTGAAGTTAATCAAAATTGGTAAAGGAACAATGACTGATGAGAGGGACAAGCTAGCTACACTTATAAGAGAGTTCAAGGATGTTTTCTCTTTGTCTTATGAATATCTAAAGGCCTATTGGGAAGATGTTATACAACACACCATTCCCCTCATTGATGGTGCAAATCCTTTTTGACAAAAGCTCAAATAGATGAACCCAAAGGTTTCCCCGCAAGTACAGAAAGAGTTAAAAAATATGGTCAAGGCGGGAATAATTGAACCGATTAGGTATTCATCATGGGTGTCTAATCCATTCATTGTAAGGAAGAATATTGGTGAAATCAGGATATGTGTGGATTTTAGAAACTTAAACTAAGCTTCACTCAAGGAAAAGTATCCCTTGCCAAACATGGAATATATTTTGCAAAGGGTAACTGGTGTAGAGATGATGTCCATGCTTGATGGTTTCTTGGGTTATAATCAGGTTTTGATAAGGCGGGATGATAAAATCAAAACTTCTTTTGCAGCCCCTTGGGAAACCTATAAGTATTTACAAATGCCTTTCGGACTCACCAACGTAGGGGCTACTTTTCAGCGAGCCATGGAATATGCCTTCAGATATCTAATCGGGAAGATCATAGAGGTATATCAAGATGATTTGACCTCCATTTCTAAAATGATATAACAACATATTCAACACTTAATAACTATCTTCCAAATATGTAGGGAATATGGCATTTCTCTCAACCCTAAGAAATCATTTTTTGGTGTTAAAAAGGGCAAGTTACTAGGGCACATCATTTCTAAATATGGAATCACGATGGAATCCTTCTTCCTCCATATTAACTTTATCTGGAGATTCATCCCAAACTTTACCGAAATCATTAAACCCCTTAACAAGTTACTAAAAAAGGATGCTTGTTTTGAGTGGGAAAGTGAAGGTAGGTTGTATTTCTAATGTATTAAGGAGGAAATAACTGTCGCACATGTCTTATTTAGCCCAAATTTCTCTAGGGACTTCATCATTTTCTCCTTTTCTTCAAAAGATACCATCACAGGTGTGTTGTTACAAAAGAATGATCAATAGGATGAACAACCAATAGCTTTCATGAGAAAGAATCTCAGGGACTCATAACTGAATTACACCATCATGGAAAAACAAGTTTATTCTCTAGTCAATTCTCTCAAACACTTTCAAACCTATGTGGGATAAAAAAATATCAAGGCCTTTTTCCCCTACCCCATTGTAAAGGATGTTCTATCACAACAAGATTGCCTTGGATCAAGGGGAAAGTGGGTGTCACAAATACAGGAATATGATTTGGAAATCAAACCAACTAAGATAATTAAAGGGAAAGGGCTAGAAAAAATGATGAGAGAAAGAAATCAAGAGGCCATTGAGGTAGGAAAAAAGGAGAAACTCAGTATCGTCATAAGTGAGATTGAAAACAATGAATGGTATTCAGACATCATCTATTACTTAAAAAACCTCACATGCCCTGATCATTTGGTGGAACATAAAAGAATATCCCTGAGACTCAAAGCCATGAAGTATTTCCTAACAAAAGATGGTCTTAGGTGGAGAAAAATAGATGGGGTAATCCTTAGATGTGTTGATAAAGAAGAAGTTGATAAGTTAGTCACAAAACTCCATCCAGGACATTGTGGAGGTCATTTTGCAGCACACACCACGACCCATAATATTTTAAGAGAAGGGTACTATTGGACTACTATTTTCTCTGACACACATCGATATGTTAGAGAAACGCCTCCCTTCCTTTCCCCTTAAACCAATCATTTTAGAATCACCCTTTCAACAATGGGGACTCGATTTCATCGGTGCATTCAAAGAAAATTCTAGTAACGGATACCAATGGATTTTGACTGCCACTGATTACTTCAATAAATGGGTGGAAGTTATCCCAACCAAGAAAGCAACGAAAGAAGTCATGATAAAGTTCCTTAAGGAAAATATTATTACTAGATTTGGTGTCCCTGGTAAAATAGCCACCGACAACGCCAAATCCTTTAGCTCAATGGCGTTCAATGAGATTTGTTTCAAGTATGGGATTGTTTTATCACACTCTTCGAATTATTATCCTCGAGGGAATGGATTGGAAGAATACAACAACAAAAACATCATGAACATTGTGAAAAATACTATTGGGGAGAACAAGAAGACTTGGGATAGCAAGATCAAGTATGCCTTGTGGGTCGACCGTAAAACCACCAAGACTTCCACCAAAAAGACTCCTTTTGAGTTGGTGTATGGATTTGAGGCTCGCTTGCTTATAAATATCCAAATCCCAGCACTACAAATAGCCCAACAATTCAATACATATAAGGAAGCATTATAGGGGTGAATCGATCAGCTTGTAGAATTGGATGAGACTCGAAGAATGGCCTTCGGTCAAATGGCAAGGGATCATGAAAAAATAAAAGGAACTTTTGATCAAAAGGAAAGAAAAAGAGACTTCAAGGAAGGTTATCAATTTCTACTATGGGACAAAAGAAGATAAAAAATAGGAATGCATCAAAAGTTTGACAGTCTTTGGCTAGGCCCCTACAAAATGGAGGAAGTGTTCGGACCAAACTCTTTCTACTTATCCATGACAGACGAGAGGAGGATGCCACTACTAGTAAATGGATCTCTTCTCAAACATTATTTCCAAAGTGGCACGTGACTTATTCAGGGCCCACACCCCAGGTATATAGGTAATTCATTTTAATTCCCTGCATTTGCATCTTGATCGCTCATACTAGTTTAGATGCATTCCATTTTCATTTTTCCCTACTTGCATATTTATTTCATGCTTAGTTTAGAATTTTTTTAGAAAAAATGTCATTTTTTTTATTTTTCTGGCTTAATTTGTTTGGATTATGATCATATGAGAACAAGGACAAGTAGGCCATCCTACACTTGACAGTTTGATGTTTACTTGCAGGCACAGGTCTACTAGGAGATGATGTGGTTCTCATACACTCTACGGTGAGCACATGTCACCAAGTAGGAGCCATATGTTATCCCCATTTTTTGGATAACTAAGGAGATGATGTCTCGAGGCCCTCAGGTTGTTTATATGGATTATCGAGAGACTACATGACCAACAATACCCTTGTCGACAAATGAAAAACCCACTCACCACCACAGATGGTCACAGGTTTACAGATGGAATCCACCACACCAGTTGGCTTCTGGAAGGAAGTGGGCCTTTCTCCATGAGGTACAAGTCAATATTATGGTGAGAATAATTTAAATACCTAAGCCATTTGATTATGTTGTATATTATATTTCTCTAGATTTAATGATATTTTCTTGGACATTATGCTTTTTTCCTTGCTTCACCTTGGTGGTTGACATTGTTCCCTAGTAAGTGGTCTTCTTTGGGAATGGGTTTGCTACTGGAAAATCCATTAATGATCCATTGTATCATTCTTGATCATACTTACCATTTTCCATCATTATTCCCCTTTGTTTCCTTATCTCTTGGGATTTTAAGGTGTATTGACCCAAGAAGGGGTTGTCCCGCATTCTATGGGATCACCTAAGAAAGAAATAAAACACTTATATTTGAATAAAGAGGACCCATAATATAATAAAGGAATTCTTGAAAGGTAGGTTGAAGGATAGGAGGTCTCATCACGAGCCGACCTATCACATCCATGGATATCTAGTGGCATGACATTGTCATCATCTAGTCACCAAGCTAGTGTAGTGTGTAACATCCTGGTTCTAACCCTTATGAACTATAATGTATTATGTAAATATGACTTAGGTTGGTGAGCCAGTAAAGTTGAAAAGGGGCCAGAGCACCTAGCAAATGTAATACTTCATATACATTAATAAAATACACCATTGGTTGTAAGACTGACAAGGACAAAAGAGATAGGGGGCTATGATTCCACGAGAGAGGGGGCTTGAGGGGATAAGTCTTTTTATTATTAGTTTATTTTACCCATAATTGATTTTACGGAGAAAAGGGATTACATGATCTTCTTAGCAGGGAGGCCATGTGGCTCTTGTCTTCATGTGATTTAAACATACCTTGGGGGTTGTTTTGGGTCTTCTTCCCCTGGTTCGTTTTGCTCCCTTGTTCTTCTTTCCTCTTTACTCTCTATTTCTAGTTTCTATGCTCTTGGGATGAGCATGGAAACGAATGGAAAGAAGAGGAGAGCCATTGATGAATGGTTGTAATAGTTATTGATCTTTCCAGGAGGGTATGGATGCATGTCTGCACAAGCTTGATGGAATTTCGGATAGAATTGTCCATAGTTGCAAGTCTTGAGAGTGCCAGCAGGGAGATTCTTCACCAAAAGCACTGGAGCCTTGGAAGGAGATGGACAGCCTGAGGGACTGCGTGGCAGAGAAGGGGGTGCATTATCTTGGGGTTGTGCAGGCTGGGTAGAAGAGATTTGGTGTACTTGGATTGTTGTGAATGTTGAAAGGCATGTGATAACTTGAGTGTTGAGAGGCCTGTCAGTTATGAGACTAATGAAATTTTAGATTGAACTGTCCACAGCTAAGAACCCTTGGAGTTTCAGTAGGGATATTTTCTGACTAGCAGCACTGGAGACCTGGAGAGAAATGGGACAACTTAAGGGACTGCATGGCAGAGAAGGGTGTTCATTTCTTTGTTTTGTGTAGGCTAAGGGGGAAAGAGAGATGGAAATTAGGATTTGTTGTGAGGTTGGGAAACCTGAGAGCTACTTAGCCAATTTTTGTGTGTTTAGACTTGGCCTAGGACCTATCCTTGTGGATTCATATCCCTAGATCGGGGGTGACCTGCTGTTGAGAGTAAATGAACAATGGTGTCTATGGTTGGGAGGAACGTCCTTGGTATGCATCTAGTTGGTGACCATTTACTTGAAAAGATAAATGCTCTCTGTGTTTTCTGTGTAATGTTTATTTCCACTGTGTATTTAATTATATCTAATATATGTATTTTTAATGTGCCTATCTGTTAGCTATTTGTTGTGCATGGCACGTTGCTTACTTCTTTATGTTGTAGACTGGAGCTTGTCTTATGCATGTGGTGTGCATGCTTATAACATTGTTGAGAAGTCCTTTGTTTTCAAGATAAGATCATAGAACTGAGTCCTTGGACTATAGTGTGCCTATCCTACAGGTGGTTGGGTGTGTTGCAGCCAGATATAGTGGCATATCCCGCATTGTGGGTGGTTGTGTATGTTACAACTTGGTATCAAAGATTATGGTTGAAACAATGGGCCGATATGGGTCGGGTCTATTGGTCAAAGTCTCATGGTTGAGATCATTTTATGACCTTGAAGTTGAAAATCTCAGGAAGAATGGCGTTGCAGACTTTGCATAGAAGCTAGAATGTCGAAGATCCTTTGTCAGGGATCGAAGGATTGTGACTGTCCCTTTCGGATTCGGGAGCGGTTTCCATTGTAGGATCAAGAGATATTCAGGATCGTTGGATCGGAGGGAAGGTGAACAAGGGTTGTCTGATGAAGGAGAAGAAAAAGGTTGAGTAGGTTTAAGTCACAACCATCATATCTCATTGAAGGGAGATCGACGGTGGGGAGCCATTGCAGAGATCGGGAAGGAAATTAAAGCATGAGCAAGTTAATACTTTGAAATCCCTTAGGATCATTGATCTTGCTTGATAAATATATCAATGATGGATATGGATCCCACTATGGACAAGCATCTTCACATTTTGGAGATTGAAAAGGAAATTAAAGCATGAGCAAGTTGAGTTTCCGCAATCACTCCTAGTCATTGATCTTCACAATCCATTAAAGAACGTTTGTTGATCTTGCAAAGTGAGGTAAGCACCTGAAGGTTAAGCCGAGCTCACAACTCTCGGTCACATGTAGAGAAGACAATGAAATTAGAGTAATTCTTGTCCGTCGATCCAAGAAAGGGACATGTGTCAGCAGATCGACTAGTTCTAAAGTTCGGTGTTTGGGAGAAATGGAGTGTGATGATGTCTAAACTCCCAAAATCCTAAAGTTCAGAGTTCATCCGAACCATTCATCAAAAGGGACATGTCTCGGCAGATTGGCTAGTTTGAAAGTTTGAAAGTTCGACATTCAGGAGAAATGGAATGTGCTGATGTGAAATCTCTCGAAGTCTGTCAATCATTGGATAGAGCGGTGGGTTTCAAGAGTGTTGAGGACCGTCAGATCTACACATGGGTGATTGTGAGCTATAGATATCACAACAATTTGGGAGTATGGTGTTTGGGAGGAATAGTGTTTGCCAAGGAGAAATCTTTCAAAGCCCAAAATTCTTAAGTGACGTGGCTCACTGATGTCACCTGGGATGACATGGACACATGGGATGTGTGCCACATGTCAGTGAGTTTTGAACCTCTAGAATATTGAAATGTCAGTTAGAACGTGACATGTGTCACCCACCTGATTGGGTCATGTGTCCTCTTCTAGTATTTCTCCACGTGGCGATATATCATGCATTCCGGAGACTAGGCACTCTGGAGGAACAAGATGTGACAGTTTGTGTTGGGTCGAGAACTCCTGAAGGCCCGAAGGCCAGAGTACATATCGACCATTGATCCTAGAAGACACTTAGTAGTAGATATCGTAGTCTAGAGGCTTGGTACTCTAGAGTTTTTCAAGTCTCTACGAGTGAATAGTGTCGAAGTCTGAAGTCACGAAGGCATGCAGATCATCGATTAAGGATCCCTTAGGGACCTTTCTCAATCATGGGATCAAGCAGTGGAAGGATGGCGTAAGAACTTCAATAGATATCACTCCAGGGATTTGAGTGACTCGAGATTTGAAATGTCCCAGAGTCTTGGAGTAGCAAATTCACACGGTCCATTGATCTAAGACCCTCCATGAGTTCTTGTGACTGTTAGATCCAATAGAGAGAGCAGAGGTAAGTACTTCAGAGGATTTACACTCTGGGGAAGTGGAAGACTCGGGAATGGAAATACCCCAGAGCACCGTATTTCCTAATTGGTTGAGCATTGTCCATCTCAACGCCTAATTAATTCAAATCTATTGATCTCGTTGAAGCCTCTAGATGAGGCAAGGATCGTCCATTCGGTGGGAAATTAAATCTCAATCATCCGTTTTTTCTATTGGAGTTATTAAAGGCTTAGAAGAAGTGCAACTTCAGGGGAAAACAAAAGTTGATAGGGGAAAACATATGAAGTCCGGAGGACTTGGTCCCAGCACTGGTCTCATGCTAAGGTAAAAGGGGCCCAGAAGTAAACTAGCCCTCGAACTTGGTGTTCACGCAAGATTCTATGTATAAAAACATAGAGTGGGGCACTAAAGGGTGGTTAGGCCCACGGTTTCAAGCCATGTTTGCATGGAACTTGGTTTGAAGGAAGCACCTCTGTAGTTCTCGATTTTCTATATCTTCTAAGGGGGATGAAAGTGGATTTTTAGGGATCCCTAACTTTCATCTCTAATATATGGTTGGGGCAAGAGTACAGTCATTGGAAAGCTTATTCAGAGGATTTAGAGGAAAATAAGAAGGATCTGTTATAATATGAATATTGATATAATTTTCTTCATAAATTAAATAGAAAAGGTACTTGTAAATTTAATTGACGATTGTGTATAATATGTATAATTCTAACCAGATGATTTCTTGCAGGTTTGTCAGGATTAGAGGTATAACCAGATCAATTCAAGAATAGGATCATATGTTAGGTCATGGAGACATGACATTGCTTACAGAAGTTGGATGAGGTAATAAAGAGCTACAGAGAAAGTAATGGAAAGTGGATAAAGAACTCGAGAAGAGAATAATAGAAGAATTATTATGCTGATACTCCAAAATGCGAATAAATTGTGGGTACAACAAAAGAAAGAATCCTCACATGGGACATGAAGCTAGCAGGTGAATAGTGTCATTAATGCGCATAGAAAATAAAAGTAAGTCTCCATATCCTTGAAGGTAGAGATGTGTAGACAGTTGCAAGCTTGATGTGGAAAAAAACAAAGAGCTTAAGAGGTGATGTGTGAATAATCTCTATGTGTCAAGCATAGGAGTTCCAGGGAAGGATTTGTTAGATATGACTTATCTACTTGTCTAAAATTACTTAGTGAAAGAAATCCACTTCTGATATTAGAGTTCACAGTGGAAGAAGGATGCCAATGCAAAGAAATTGGAATGATCTCTCACTTGAAAAGTGGCACTGAATGAAAATGGATTTTCATTGGGGAATGGTACTAAGTGGGAAAGAATAGACAACTAGAACATGGTTGGAAAAGTGTTCAGACCGAGGGAACCATAGTGCAGATGAGAATAATGGGAGTACACAAGGCAACAAGGATCTGAAGGAGTTCAAGGACAACCAACTACAACATAAATAGATAAATAAATAAGTGAATTGAAATAGAAATGCACTAGAGTGCATGAGGAATACAGTGAAGTTAAAATGCATATGCATTAGTAGGCATGATGACAGTAAATGATTGGTGCATATGGATGTGTAATTTTTCATATGCACATGCTTGGATATGCATATAACATGTGAACTTAGTCTATTATTATGAGATAATGATTGAGTATGACTAATGATGGATTATGTATTCAGGAAAAATGATATAGCAGGGTTAAAGACGTAGATGTTGTTGTTGCTTATCATTTCCATCTAGGTGAAGACCCATGAGGGTGGCAGGAATGGTGATCAAAATGATGAAGGAGGAATCATGTGAGATTCTACAAATATCAGTTGGTCAGATAGCAACAAGTATGTAGGTAGTTGTTGTTGATGCATACATGTTGAAGGGGATTGAGGTAAGAATTCCCTCAGTTAATTTTCAATATTTAAATTGATACGTAATGGCCAAAGGCCTAGAATATGAAAATGTTGGTGATGCTAGAATGAATTTAGATAAATGTTTGTTGCATATTATGTTATGTTTGGTTATGGGATCGTAACCAAGTCAAGTCAGGAGACATTCTCTTGATATAACAATGAATATCCATACATCTAGTCATGTGTGATACCATAATATGGTTGGATATTCAAGGGTTATAGCGTTATGTGAGTGCTCAATGGTATCTACTATATATCTGATGTTTGGATTGCAACCTCTTTGCCAACACTGAAGAGAACTTAAGGATTATATTATTGGTGTTGTGTTTGGGTGGAAAAGGAAGGTAACCAAAGAGTTAGGCAAGCAATAGGAAGTGTGTGGATGATGTGTTGAGTCATTGGCCGGACCTTCCAACTCATCGTGGTGGAAAGCATAACATAGTTATGTGGTTTTATGTAGTCAATTCATGGATGCATTGTGTTTATGTGGCCATGGGTATTGGCACATTGATTGTTATCTTATTAACAGTTGCATTAAGTCTGTGTGAATGATAATAGATTTGTATGTAATGATGAGTTCATTCCAATTGATAGTTGGATTAATAGAAGTAATTGAATTGTAGCTATAAACAATTCTGAGAGCACTTTGTGATTTTGTTTTGAATCATTGCCATGAATATATGTATATATATATCTTGTACATGAGATATTGACAATTTTTTTTGTTGAGGAATGTTGAAATTGTGGGAGGAAAGGGTATTGGATAAGGTAGTGTTGTAATCCCATAAAGAATACCAATGCCTATTGCTACAATAGCCAAATTGTTATGAGCATAAGTTCATGTCTAGAAGTTTTATTTTCCCTATATAAAATAGTTTTGGGAATTATGATTTGATAATTACTGACAAATTGTTTTGGTTGAATGTAAATTGAAGAAATTGCAGGTAGAATGGTCATGGATATGGCATGGATGTAATCCCATAAGGAATATTGATATCTACAGTTGTAGATCCAACCATTATGAGAAGAAAGCTCATGCATGGAAAAAACAATTTCCATGTATAAAACAGATTTGACATTTATGATTGGAAATGGTTATAATGATATCTCATGATGACTGTATGTGTATAATACAGATGAGATGTTGGATATGGAAGTTGGAAAGCATGGAAAAGGGTATTGTTAAGACATGAAAACCATGTGGTAAGACACGATCTCCCTAGAATATGTTGTGTTGTGCTAACACACACCAGAGAGTCACCTCGACGGTAAGACTTGATAAAGTCTCTAGAAATCTTCTCATGCAAGAAATCCTTGGTCAGGCAAGATGGATTGCCTGAGGGACTATATAGAAGAGAAGGGGATGCATGAGCCTTGGCCTGGAAGGTGAGTGACCAAAATGAAGAGGAGACTTTGATAGCTCTTGATTGGGGTCATGCACACAATGGGTATATCAAAGGAAAATAGTGAGCCAAGTTAATGAGACAACTATATGGATGCAAATCCATGAACCACACAGATAAGTATTTTACTGGATTATGAAAATTTACTCTTAGATTATGAGAAAAAATGAAAATTTTATGAACAAATTGTGAATTGATATGATTTCTGATTTGAAATGTTGTAGGAACACCATGAATGATGAAGATCTAGAAAAGTACTAGACTGTGAGATAAATGAAGGTGATGTTGGAGCAATTGAATGATAAGGGAATAGAATGAAGAAAGTCCAATGGACTTGTTGTAGCTGGAGTTCTGGAAGCTACAACTTTCAAACTTCATGCCCGAGTGCACTGAATCCCTGGAGAGAAGTGGAACAGCCTGAGGGGATGAATTGCAGAGAAAGGGGTTCATTTCTTTGGGTTATGTAGGGCTGAGAGGGAAGGGGATCTTGTTGGTTGGAACTGTTGCCAAAAATATAAATTTTGAAGATCATTATACATGTTTTGGGTCGGAATGCCTATGTATACATGTTTAATTTTCGGCCAGAATGCCTATGTAGATAATAACATTGGAATGGTTTTGTGCACTGAGGACAGTGTCAAAATAAGGGGAGGGGGATGCAACATCCCAATTCTAACCCTTATGAACTATAATGTATTATGTAAATATGACTTAGGTTGGTGAGCCGATAAAGTTGATAAGGGGCTAGAGTGCCTAGGAAATGTAATACATCATATACATTAATAAAATACATCACTGACTGCAAGACTGAGAAGGACAAAAGAGATAGGGGGTTATGATTCCATGAGAGAGGGGGCTTGAGGGGCTAAGTCTTTTTATTATTTTATTTTACCCATAATTGATTTTATGGAGAAAAAGGGTTACATGAGCTTCTTGGGAGGGAGACCATGTGTCTCTTGTCTTCATGTGATTTAAGCATCCCTTGGGGGATATTTTGTGTCTTCTTTGTCTTCTCCCCTTGGTTCGTTTTGTTACATTGTTCTTCTTTCCTCTTCACTCACTGGTGCTAGTTTGTATGCTCTTGGGCTGAGCATGGAAACAAATGGCAGGAAGAGGAGAGCCATTGATGAATGACTGTAATAATTATTGATCATTCCAAGAGGGTATGGATGCATGTGTGCATGAGATTGATGGTAGTTTGGATGGAACTGTCCACAACTGCAAGTCGTGAGGGTCCCAATAGGGATACTGTTAACCAGAAGCACTAGAGACTTGCAAGGATATGGATAGCCTGAGGGACTGTGTGGCAGAGAAGGGGGTCCATTCTCTTAGGGTTATGCAGTCTGGGTAGAAGAGAGCTGGTGTACTTGGATTGTTGTGAGTATTGAAAGGCTTGTGATAGCTTGAGTGATGAGATGCCTATTAGTTATGAGACTGATGACATTTCAGATTGAACTATCCACAACTGAGAACCCTTGGATTTCCAGTAGGGAGATTCCCTGAACAGTAGCACTAGAGACCTGGAGAGAAATGGGACAACTTGAGGGATTGCATGGCAGAGAAGGGTGTCTGTTTCTTTGGGTTGTGCAGGTTGAGAGGGAAAGAGAGATGGAAATTAGGATTTGTTGTGAGGTTGGGAAACCTGAGAGCTACTTAGCCAACTGTCGTGTGTTTAGACTTGGCCTAGGACACATCCTTGTGGATTCATAGCCCTAGCTTTGGGGTGACCTAATGTTGAGAGTAAATGAACAACAATGTCTATGGTTAGGAGGAACGTCCTTGGTCTACAGCCAGTTGGTGAACGTTTACTTTCAAAGATAAGTGCTCTTTGTGTTTTTTGTGTAATGTTTATTTCCGCTGTGTATTTAATTATCTCTGATATGTGTATTTTTAATGTGCCTATCTAATGGATATTTATTTTGCATGGCACGTTGCTTACTTCTTTATGTTGTAGCCTGGATCTTGTCTTATGCATGTGGTGTGCATGCTTATAACATTATTGAGAACTCCTTTGTTTTCGAGATAAGATCATAGAACTGAGTCCTTGGACTGCATCGTACCTATCATGTGGGTGGCTAGTTGTTTTGTAGTTGGAATAGCCCAGCTTGTGGGTGGTTGGGTATGTTACATAGTGACTCTCTGTTGCATGGCTGAGAGAAAGGGGGTTGCATCACAAGCCATCCTTCTCATTTCCATTAGGTATTTATGGGTGACATTGCCACCACCTGGTCACCATGCCATGGTAGTGACCTTTAATCTCTCCTTATGTTATCATTAAAGAAAATATAAAGAAAGAAAGATAAAAGGCTAATGATGGGCTTGGAAAAAGTGCATTGCAGACGAAGGTACCACACACCTTCTATAAAGGTACCCATGAATGAGACATTATGACCCATAGTATGTCATGAGTCCCTTTCCCATTGAGTCTTGACCCCATCCACCTCACACACTTACATGTATTATAGAGGGACCTCTTGGAGGTTTTCCTTGACCTAGGGCAAGATCTACCCAATAGGACAACTCATTAACCCTCCCATACTTAAGCTTGACAAGTCGCATAGTGTCTTTGAGATATTAATTGTTTGATATAGTGATGTTTGATGCACATGCTTTGATTTATTATTTATTGATTGGATCCACTTATCATGATTTTATGACTTGAGATCCTTGGAGGGCATGTTCATTTGTCTTCGTAGGACCTAGCTATTGCATAGTTTTGGGAGAAAAATCCTAGCTTGGGCTTCCATAGGGATACAAGCCCACACATTGGATGCCACGGGCCCACATGCCAGATGAGAGAAAGATGACTTGGATGGCCTTGATGGTTACTTGTACAGCCTAGGCCACCCTCTACTTGCAAAATGATTTTCCCAACAGGGGAAAATCGTTCCCATTTTGAGCATGATATCATGATGTTGGGGGCTAGGGATTGGTGGTGAGGTGCCACTCATTTACACTTGGAAGTTTTGAGGAGAAGAGGGTATTCACCATGATGATATCACCTATATTCTTGACACATGTCCTTTGGAGGCCCATCCATGCTTCTCCAACACCAATGACCTCCTCAAAGTGGAAAAACGTCCCGTAAAGGGGTGACATCCTCGTAAATTAGGGTTTAATTTGTGCAAAAGGGGAAATTTTAAGTTAATTGTTTAATATTATTGTGTTAAGGGGGAAATATTAGGGTTGTTGACCCCTAATTTTGTGTTTTACTCCTTATTTTGTGGACAAGCTATGCTAGTTAAATTTTGTATAAATAGAGATGATAAGATCTCCTTTTGAATATAACTCTCCCTCTTGTGAGAATTTTGGTTTGAAATTTTCAGCCTCCTTGGCTATTTTAGCTCTTTTGCACTTCTATATGGCTATACTTATGATTGGTTGATGGGAGAAGTGATGTGCTAGCTTTGGAAGGCTATTCTATTGCTATTGTGGTGGATTATCTTGTCATTTTTCCTTGATTTGGTGTGGTTTTTACTTTCTTTCTATCATTTGTTTCAAGTCAAGGTTATTTTTCTAGGAACTAGCTGGGAAGTATAAGGGAATACACCCCCACTATAGTATTCATTATTTTATGCTTCATCTTATTGCTTAGACAAGGGTTTGATAAGATAAGTATAAGGGAATACACCATCTTAGCTTAAACCTTACCTTAGAGAAACTTTTCTTGGGAAGTAAAAGGGATTACACCCCCAAGGAGGTAGATTCTCTAAGCTCCTTTGACTCCATTAATCCAATAGTAAAGGAACTATTCATACTCATTTTTGCATTGGAGATATAAAATTGTTTCCTTGGGTAACACAATTTAAATATTTTTTTCTTGAAGTTGGTTTTCCTAATTGAGAGGAATCTTCCCCTACTAGGGCATACCCTCTCTCCCACTACTTCTTTCTGCTATTATAGAATTGAATATTCAGCCATTAGGGATGCAGAAACCCTAACTTGCTTTAATAACTCTCTTATCAACCATTGGACTCTGCCCAAAGTTTGTACACTTACTCTCCTTGGCCTACCGCACTTTTTAGCAAAGTTTGAGGGGATTTTAGTGGATGATTTTCTTTCTGTAATAAATTGAATGTTACATCCATAAGGATGATATAATTTTCTTCAAGCAAGTGTTTACAATAGCCTTCTCGTTTATGCTAAGAGTATTGGATTTTCATCTTGAGTTTAGCTAGTCAATTACTAGTTTTTCTCTTGCATTTTCTACTTGATATTTAGCATTTATTGAGCAGCTTATAGTATATTTTTTTTTCTGATATATATTTCCATCTATTGATGAAAATTAGGTACATAAATATTAACATCCTGATCCAACTAACATATACTATTGCAAGGTGTGTTTTATTGTGTCTCGGGAAGGTACAATCATCCAAAAAAACATTATACATGTGGGGCAACCAGTACTTGACTTACAGGGCATCTCTCCCTACCCTTTGTTCCATTTAGACTTGAACTATAGGGACTTCACTTCCATCCATATCCATATCCATATCAATACCCCTAGGGTCACCGACATCGCCTCCCTAGAGTGACCTAGTCACCCTTGAAGTGCGGGACCTACATCAAGGTGACATTGGGTGTAAGATTCCCAAGTTGTAGCACTTGTTTCCATGGTTGGATTGGGATTTTCCCAACCTACAACTTGCACTATAACAAACACCACATCACCTCTCTCATTCATGAGTAAATGGGTTGGAATCCCATGTGGGAACCTTTCCCATTGGGTGTCGGGTTTTGGGAGTTCACAAGGTATGTGGATTAAGTTTGTTCCAAGGCTTTTATATTCGATAGCCTGATAATCCAAGGCTTCATATCCTACTTAAACTCTCTTGATAACGATTATATGACTATCGTGTGGCCTCTCATCCAATCCTATGGCCATTGTTCCTCACCAATTCAAAATAGGATTGACTGGGTGACTTGGGTTTCCTTCACCAATTAACATAGTGATTTCAAAGGTTTAAGGGTTGCTTCCTAGCCTAGGACTCTCATAGCCATTCTCTGGTCCTATCTGTAGGGATCTTGACGAATGAAGTTTTGATTTTGGACTTGAATATTCCACAGTGTTTTCAAAAATCTCTCTACTAGAGTTTAGCATGAAATCCTTAAGCTCTTAAGCCTCTGATGAAGACTTTGAACCTTGCAAACCTTCCTTTCTTGAAACAGGGGATATCCAGGGTTTTAAAACCTTCTTTGGCCTCCTACACAGATGTTTTACAATTTATTAATTATCACATTTAAGGAATAACATATCCCTTCATCTCTCTTAGAAATTACCATTTATTTCTAAACTTATAGATTTGGTTCCTTCTAACAGGAAACCCATTATAACATGAATTTTACTGTGCATAGTAAACATATTCTTTTCTTTTATTTCAAAGAAATACAAAGTGTTGACATTCAGTTATGTAAGGCATTCATAATTCATATGATTCCTCAATCACCAAACACAAATACTTGCCAATGGAGTGAGTATCATTATCATTAATCAAGCATACACATTCGTAGCACAATTATAGGAATCCAACCATTCATTTCAATTCAATTACATAGATTATAATTTTTTTTTATCTATTTACGAGTGGTAGCTATCCCAACTGACTATGGGTGAATGCCTTTCCACCCAACGGTATGATCTTCTTCTCATCAAGAAAAAATTCAGGAGGTTACACTCCTCCACTCCTCTGGCAACAAGAAAATTTTCCCTTCTTCCCCATTGAGCTTAGGACTTCCATGGGGTTTATCATATGCCCTCCCAGTAGATTTCCTCTACACATGAGAGTCCCTTCATAGTTACACTGTCCCTTTATTTCCTCTCCTTCCATTTTCAATTTCCTTCCAGTCGCATCAAGCCTGGGACCCTCTTTTTCTCTAGTCTAGGAATCAAGTCTTCTCTTCTCCAACTTAGAAATATCCCACGAGTGCTATTTTTTTCCCAGTGTTTGAACACCATCATTCCTCTATCTCGTTGTGTTTCTTCTCTAACCAACACCCTTTTTATTTTCATGTCCTCTATTTATTTATTAAATCCCCCTCTTGGATTCTTCGATCCTTTTTTTGCACACACATATGCCTCCTCAGCTACACATAATACCTTTGGGAAGTTTCTCAACCTATCCTATTCCTTCGGTCAAAAGGAACTCAGGTCCATCCAGAAAACAAGGTGGTGGTACTATTTGTACCTTTGAATGACAATTTATGTTGTCCTTGCCATGTCTTCCATACTTCCATTCATTGAGGGTGGTTGTTTGTTCAACTACCAAGCCCTTTCTCATTAACTAATGTTCTTCTACTGCAAGCTATAGGAATAATGACTATTTACTCCACATCATTCATCAAGTTTTTTTGGCGTCTTTACACATAATCCCCTTTTTTGCACCCTCACTAATCCCTCTCATGGTATTATGGCCAATACTTTTAAAGATTCACCCCTCAGTTAGTTGCTGGAATTTTCAATTAAACAACAATACATTTCACAATATTACATGCTATTACATGGCAATCATCAATCATGATTAATTACATATAATCGGGGTTTATAAATTGGGATGTTATGGGTTTAAATATGCCAAAGGAAGAAATATAATTAACCTAGGGATGCATTCAGTGAAAGTGGAATTTAAGTACTTAGGTATCATGATATAAAAAATATATTAGTCAATATCCATCAATCTGTAGACACCTATAATATTGAAGGAATGTCTTAAGAATTCTATTGGCTAGTCATCTAAACTAGGTGAATTGTCAAATTGCATCTTGTCAATGACTTGTAGAAATTCATCCTTGGATACTTCATTCATTAAAACTAGGTTGTATTCCCCGAAAAGAATCTTATCGAAGTACCTTGAGATTTATATAATCTCTCTTATGGTTTATTTTCTATAGTTGTTGTAGATAGACTTTAGGTACTTAACAATTTCTTCTAATATACAAATATGGTCTTCATTCCATGTGACTATTGTTTTTCCAGATAATACTAGTTAATTTCTTTTGAAATACTTATCTATGGAAAAAGCAAGTATTATAATCCCCTAATAAAAGTCACCTAACATTAATCTTTTGTAATCATTTTACCTTCTCTAAGTCCATAATATGTTTTCTTTCCTATATTTCCACTCCTCCATGCCACCCTTATTTCCAAAGTGAGCTATAATATCTTTTAGTATATTTTTGATTTTGAGTTCCATGAATGAGAGGTCCGACTTAATGAATCAAAGGTCCTTTTTATCCCATCATCCTACCAATTCCTTTATAATGAAAATATTTCCCAAAAATTGATGCATAAAATTATGTTTAGTTCTAGAATACAAAAAGTCTAATTTACTTGTAAAATGCATTGAAATTAATCATACTTGTCCCAATATGAGTTGTATCTAAAGGGGATATGTGGATTGGATCCCCTATATTCAAATTAAAGAAATATGGGGAAGTTATTAGAGTGATCAAATTTCATCACTTCGTATTTTAAATTTTCTACCCGGCTTCAAATTTCATCACTTTATTTTTTTACTTTTCCATAAAGTCATTTAGTTTGCATTGAGTAAGTAAATTCTTACTTTTAATTGAAGTTTTATTAATATAATGAATCAAAGATTGAGAGTTACTACTGTCTTCCATATTCCTCTCCACATTATCCTACATTGCTTCATTGACTCGACGGTTCTCGTGTCAGCGTCCTCTCTCTATCAGATAATAGACTAATCCTATATTAAAGCTCTCCTGATGTTAGCGAATTAACGGGTTAGTCCAGGCGGAACTTGGAAGGGCTTAAATAGTCTTAAATTCTCAATATCCTTCACCCTGTACCATTTCAGGGCAGATCACGGAGCACAAAACAGTTGACATTGACTGTCGTCTCATCATAACTGTCACGAATCCGGACAGTACCGAGGAACACTGGCAGTGATTGAATACCCAGCCACCGAGCTCAGAGCAAGGAAAACCGGTAGTGATTGAATACCCAGCCACCGAGCACTATCTACGGGGTTTTCTCTACTAAGTTTACCAGCTCAGAGATATCGATGGAGTTCGCTGCCTCCCCGGAATGTTTATCAAATCTTTGAGGCTAGGTCCATTTTCTGGGCAGGGTCCTAATCAGTAAGAATTTTAAGCAAACTCATTTCGCACACAGTCCGCCCCAGGGAAAAACGCTTAAAAAAACATACAGCCAACGATATATGACCAAGCAGAGCGTGTGTCACAGAATCAGAAATACAACACAGTTCAACCACCGGGGATTGTAGGGACACACGTGGTTGAGATTAAGAATTGCTTATGCACAAAACCGAGCCAAGATTGTTGGAGGTCCGGTAAGAGAAACGTAGAAAGAGGACAGGAAGAGATCTTTGAAAGAGTTGCTCTTCTACATTAATATCATTGAAAGCCTTCGAATCAACAGATTGACTAACCTCAAGAATGTATGCAAACAGTTTTGAGAAAGCTTTCAATAACAATAACAAGAAGCAGATGCGTGTTGTTTTAAAGGCAGTAGCAGACATCCAGGGGCAGGGGCAGGGACAGGGACAGTGGGCTCATCTTGAGGGACAGTGGGCAAGGACAGTGGGCTAACAAAGGACAGGGACAATGGTCTAACAGGGATAGTGGGCAGAGCAACAAGTTTTCAGCGGTCAGACCAATAGATAGTGAAGGGTTAAGCATAAAATAGAGGGTCAGTTTTGGGCAGAGACTTTGATTTCCCTTAATAGCATCATGACAATGGGACAAGAAACTTTATAACCCGTGGAAACAAATGATATAGGGCAAGTGAAAATTGCCTTATCAACCAAAACTGGAAAGTGGGTTTGGGTTAATGCCAAACAATACCGGGTCATTTTAAAACGAAGACTAGCTCGTCTAAAATGGGAGCAGACAAGGAAAAAAATGTCTCAAAGGGAAAGTACTTGGGTTCTTCGCAAGAAACAGCATTCAAACAAGTCCTCTTTGCAAGTATGTGGCAACAAGTCTAAAGGAAAAGGAAAAGTCATTGATGATTATGCCTTATATAGTCCTACATCCACACCTCTCACTTGGTCATCTGATCTTTATGTGAAAGAACTGTTAAAGGTAAAAGAGAGGTTGGAAGTAGTAGAAGCTAAAGAGTTGAAAAGAGATTGTACAATCCATAGAATAATAGCCGAAAACCAGGATTTAGCAGAAAACAACAAAGTTCTAAAGGAGCAAGTGTCATTGCTACAGGAAGCTCTCCGAATGGGGAAAACAGAATGGCAACGCATAAAAGCGGAAGTGAAAAACATGAAGAAAATTGCAGTGGAGAATACAGAGGTGATGAAAGCGAAGCCATCTCAGGATAAGGGGAAAGTAGTTACCCAAATAGACAACAATGAAGAGACATCAAGAGAAGAGAGGAAAGGAGATTCTGCAAAACTCTCTAAAACCTGGGCTCAAATTATTAGCAATCCTTCTAAGAGGGAAGGAGAAAGAAACATTCAAGTTGACAACATGCAAGATAGAGAAAGCAAAGAAAGACATGATAGAGCAACAAACATAATTATCAAGGGGGTGAAAGATTATGGAAAAAAGAATGTCCTCTTGACCTTGCAAGAGACTTCTTGAAAGACAAACTCCAATGGCAAGGACAAATATGTCAAGCATGGAAAGTAGGTAAGCCTAACGGTGAGAGAGCCAGGACCATAAAAGTCATCATGCCCAACTTGTGTGATAAAGAGATCATTCTAAGCAGGAAGCAGTTCTTGAGGGGTTCTCGGTTTTTTCTAGAAGAAGACTTAACTGTAAGACAAGAAGAGGAAAGGAGAGACGAGATGACAAAAGTTAGGGCAGCAAGAGATGAGGGAAAAAGAGCATGAATTTATAAATGTAAAGTTGTGATAGCGCAATTTGGACCTCCTTCCAAAACAAGGCAGCAAGACATAACAAAGAAGAGGAAACAAACTCCTCAGCAAGAAATGAGGAAGCAAGGTCAGTATGGGCAAGCAGGGACAAAGACTCAACTGTGAGTCTTGCATGCCAAAACAAATAGCAATCAAATCATACCTAGGTTTCCTTAAGATTAGTTTGTTGGAACTGCAGGGGGTACCCATGGAGACGAAGACCTGGGAAAGGGCTTATTGCAAAAGATAGAGACATAATTTGCCTCATAGAAACACGTGAGCATGAAGGTGCAAGACACCTTTATTTGAAGGGTATTGGAAGATAGTAGTGTGGAACAAGGCAGCAGGGAATGGCAAAGGGCACGGGGGTATCATGGTATTAGTAAGAGAAAACGAAGGTCGTTTCATTTAGCTAGAAAAAGAAGACCCAAATAAGCAATTTGTCTTGCTGAAAATATCAGAAAATGGAAATCACATCAGAATTGCAGCATGCTATTTTGCGCCGCAAGTTTCAAAAATCTACAAAAGTAGAGGGCTTGATCACAAAGATCCCTTTGCAGCCTTAAAAACAAATATTGCAATATATTCTCAGCTAGGTGAAGTCCTTATAGTGGGGGATTTCAATGCTAGAACTGCAGGTGAACAAGCTAGCATTCTTTGTTGCAAAGAAGACGGTGACCCTATCTGGCTTACAGAAGAGAGTAAGCATCAGTGGAAACGCATTTCAGAGGATAAAGGTTGCAATTTCTTTGGAGAACAATTGCTTACGCTATGTGGGGCTTTCGATTTAGTCATTTGTAACAGTATGACTAGATGGGAAAAGTCCAGTAATTTCACTTGCAATACTTACAACGGAGCAAGTGTAGTAGATTATGCAATTTGCTTGCATAACTTGTGTGAGAAAATGGAGGAAGTGTTGATTGGAGATCAAATTTGGGACTTAAAATCGGATCACAAGCCAATTTATTTAAGTTTCTCTTGGACAAAAAAGAAGCAAGTAGGGTCAAAAACTCAGTGTGTTCAACAAAATCCCCCAAATGGCAGAATTATTTTGACTCCAGAGAATTGTAATACCTTCAAAAAAACATTAGAGAGGCTCTTCGAGAAGGAGGAAATCTCATTTCATGGCCTTCACAGTCACAGATTAATACATTTAATTCAATGCGCACTCGCTGAGTGAAAAAGAGCAAAAATTAAGAAGTCTGAAACATATTGTTTTCTGGTTAATGCTGGTTTGACGAGGAATGCAAAAAGGCAAGGAGAAGATGGAAGGAATCAAACAAGGATAGTATAAAGCTCAAAGCTTACCAACAGATAGTAAGAAAGAAAAATGTTGATTTCATGGTCTCGAGGAGAGAAGAACCAATATTCCTTGGGAAAAATAACCCCAAACTATTTTGGAAGGAGCTCCAACCGAAAAAGGTGCAAACTGAAAACAACATTACAACTTCTAAATGGTTTGACTATGCAAGACAACTTTATGAGCAGGATCCCAAGGTTGATCCTCCTCCCTTGATCAACATAGATACAAAACTCTTCACAGTGCAAGAGGTAGAGATGGGTATCAAAAGGTTGGGCGCTGGAAAAGAAAAAGACTTAGATGAACTCCAAGCAGAGTATCTAAAGTGGGGCTTAAAAATTCTTTCACCTCACATCACAAAAATTTTCAGCAACATCATACAACAGGGGTTCCCCATAGATTGGACAACTAGTATGGCAATACCTCTTTTCAAGAGTGGTGACGTCAATAATCCCTCAAATTATAGAACCATAATGATAAACCCCTTGTTTGCAAAGTTATTTGGAAGCACGTTAGAAAAGAAAATCAGCAAGTGGGCAGAAGAAAGAGATAAACGTGCTAAAGGGCAAGCGGGTTTTAGACCTAAACATTCCACAGTTGATCATTGCATAACTTTAAGGCACATCATTGAAAAGGCTTGGGAAGAAAAGGAAGAAGTTTTTTGTTGCTTTGTTGATTTCAAAAAAGTCTTTGACACGGTTCCTAGGGATAAGCTTTGGAGCAGAATGGAGGAACTCGGGGTTCCCAAGCATTTGAGAGCAGTTGTGCATAGGATGTATGAAGAGGTGAAAGTCAAAATTAGAACTTCAACAGGCATTTCTGAAAGTTTTAGAAGCAATATCGGGGTCAAGCAAGGTTGCCCATTGTCTCCTACCCTTTTTGGGTTATATA
>ML777153.1:1808410-1819194 GCA_009831015.1 Picea engelmannii
TTAAGTTGGGATGGTTGTAGAAAGAAAAGAACTTTAGGGGGTTGGAAAGCATTTTATTCTTTTCAAAACAGGTGTAGAGAGGTAGAGTTGTGGGACTGGAAAACCACTCTAACTCTTTTTGGGCTTCTAGTGATTATGGTGATCCTCTACGGTTGTGAACTATGGGCCAGTAGCACAACCGATATGCAGTGGAAACAAATTGAGAAAATTCAGAAGCAGTTGATTACAAACAAATTCAAAATTAAAAGTGCAATTCCTTATGCTATCATATTAAGTGAAACAGGGGTTGCCCCTATTGAAGCAATTGCTATGGTGCGAGTCATAAGGTATTTGAAAAAAAATGAGCAAATGGAAGAGGGAAGATGGCCTAAGGTTGTGTTTAGTGACAGATTGTGCAAAATAAAGAAGACCTGGATGCGGAAAAATAACAAATGGTTTAGTAAATGGGGCATTTGCTTGAGTATGTGTCCTACAAAGAGTAAAGAGATAAAAACTTTTGTTATGAATAAGTTCCACAAACGTACTTGGGAGAAAGAGCTAGGGAGAAAGAAGAAGTACTACATTGAAGAGTTTAACCCCACTCATAACCATTAGCAAAAGTTGTACATAGGGGTCAATATTTCTTGGAGATCTAAAATTCTTATTGCTCAATTAAGGACTAATTCTCATCAACTCCGTTGTGAAACAGGGCGCTGGAAAAGGCCAAAAGAAAGGTGGGAAGAAAGAGTATGTATTTTGTGCTCGTCCGGAAAAGTGGAAATAGAAAAACATTTCATGTTAGAATGTGAGGCCCTTAAAGACAACAGAGAAAATTATGCAGGTATTCTAGCAGCTAATTCTTGGGATAATCTATTCAGCAAAGAGTTTGTTGAGAAGCTGGGAGCGATTATTGTAAAACTTCACAGGAAAAGGGCCAAATACAAAAGCCAGATGGAAAAACAATCTATCCCATAGGTTATTTTTAGCCTCGTGGATGTTAAAAATATTTTCTTTCTTTCTTTCTTTCTTTTTTCATAATCTAATTGAACATTTACAATCGATATGTCCCCATTGGTAAGAACAAGGTGTTTTCTAGGGAAGCGAATCTCCTAATTCTCATGGAATATGAAATAAGATCATTTTAAGGGGAAATTTTGGTAATATATGATTTTCCAAATCTCCTTTCCTTTGACTACTAAACATATACTTTAAGGAACACCCTCTATAAGGTCCATTTCATCATAGATTTTCATAACCATAATTTTAAAAGAGTTGATGGACATAATTTCCATTTTTAGGAAAAATCTTAATTTATCTCCAATCTCCCTAAATGTCTCCTCCTTCTATAGTTATATTGGAAGGAAATGAAATTTAACTCACACAAGTATTTTGGTGTGTTTTTTTTAGGGTGAAAGTAGAGAAACCATTTTAAAGTAATTCATGGTGAGTTGAATCCTCATAACCAAGAAACCCATCTAAAACACTTAATCCATCATTTCCTGATGTAAAAAGAAATGTATTATATTCTCTTAAACACATGGTGAGAACCTAGTTGTGCCCCAAATCACACACTCCATGATGAGCCATATATTGTAGTAGTGACCCTTACAAATTTTGGAGTAGAGAAACTATATTACTTGTGAAATTCTACAAGTTTTGGGAACTCTATTGGATATTTCTCTCCAAATATAGCCAAATTTTATAGATATAAATATTAGTTTAGAACAAATATTATTTTATCATTTTAATAAAAGAAGTTAATATAAAAATACATATTTAAACAAATAATAATAATTTACATTAATGTAATAATCACTTTAATATTATTTTTAGTCTGTATATTTTTAGGAAATAAATATTGGTTAAAGTTCAATCTTTACTCTTCTTTAACATTATGTTAGAGAATGTTTTTATTTTGTTTTTGTTGAATTTTAGTGATATATATATATATATAATTTTTTTTAAGCTTCAATAAGTCTAACAGTGAAGAACATGTGTTTTTTCCTTGATCACAGGTTCAAATCCAAAGTAAAGTATATACACCTATAAAAAAAATTAAATTATTATTTATTATTATATATTAATTTATTAATCCATTATTATATTGTAATTTTCAATGTTTTTAGAATTTTCAAAATAAATAATAATTAAAAATTTTAAAAATATCCCTCTACAAAATTGCGAATGTTTGGATTACAAAGGTACTTATCTACAAAATGATAGAGTGAAAGTCACATCCTTGTGTTCACTCCTAATGGACAAACATAAAGCTATGTAAAACTCACATAATCGCATAAGCACGACCTTCATAGATGGAAACATACTCAAATGTACAACATGAAGTTTGCATAGGTCATACTTGCCCTTGCATTGCCATTATGACGTGGATCATTGGGAAAATGATGGATACTCGTATAAATAAATTCTTCATAGAATACATCATCGTGACATTATATCTTAATTTAGTTTTACACAAATTAACGTATTTTTATGTTTGATAATATTTCTAAACCTTTGTTAAGTTGTTTCAATTTGTAATTTTATTTTTAGTTTCTTTTTTATTATTGCTAATGAATTTTCATTTTTATTCTCTTTTGTATCAATAATAATAATTATGATATTCAAAGTTATTTTTTTATCTTCATAATCTAATTTGATTAACTTATTCATTTCCTCTTTCATGGGTTTCATATCCAATTTATTTTATAAAGTATTTAGGGGCAAGTTGTCAATTAATTTTTCTTCTATCTCTTTAATCTTGTCTCTCAAGTTGTGATTTTATTTATCCTTTCCTTTTTTAGTTGTTTTTTTTGTTTTTCCATTTCTTGTAACGTGATAAGTTATAAAAGGATAATCCTACTAATTCTTTTAACAACTAGAAACAAAAGTAGAGAGGACAGACCAGTATTACCCTGTGCCAAATATCATGTTAGGGTGCATTCCTAAATGTGTTAGGATGAGTCTCTCACATAAAACTAGTTGACTTAATCAAATGATTTAGAGAGGTTTATTTTTACACATATAGATTGGAGTCATTTAGAATTCATGGTATGAAGGACTTACTAGGATCTTCTTTTGGAATCATGAATTTGATGACCATTTAGGAAGACTAATTGTTCCATATTTTAATAACTAAATACCACTTTTAATAAAAAAGGCATAGTGTAAATGCAATAAAGGTAAGAGGACTTACTAAAAGGTTATACTTCTAGAAGGATCATCCTCTAGAATCTTCATAGGTAGTTGGTAGCACTACATAAAGTGGTTCAAGCAATGTAATGGGGAATTCAGGAAGTATTATGTTTGGAGGTGTTGAGTCTCCATTTTGACACTTCTAATGCCCTATATTACTCCCTATCTAAGCCTATTTTACCTATGCCATGTGTATCTAAGTCTGTTTCCTCCATAAATACACTCGATGACCTTGTTCACGTGCATAAGAGGTAACTTATGATTAAAGCATGATTTGTTTAGTTTTATTGAGTTAATTTGATTAAATGCTTGATTATGTATGATACTGATCACTTTGAATCTTAAGCAGCATGATCTAGTACCCAGTCTATTCTGGTACGAAGGCTCCACCTATTCCGGTACCAATCTGTGTTAATCCGGTACTATAAATAATTCAAAATTTTGAAAAGCTTCTAGAGGAAAATCGAGCACATGGGTTTTGTCCAAAATGATGTTTTCATGAGGACACGTGAGTCAGAATTCACCCATCTTGCACGTGTGGAATTCCAGTGCAGGGGGAATGATTCTGCCAAAATTATCAAAAAAACTCAAACTGCCAACTTGCACCTCAATTTTCGTGCATATGGTATCAGATCTAGAAATTCTAAAACATGGGTTTTGTCTAGAATATGACAAATTGACTGAGATCTAGGAATTTTTTCAAAATTATATTTTTTTTAGGAGATATGGGTGGGGGACTAACTCGAATCTACCCAAATTGTTAAAAAACACAGATTTTTAGGATTTATCCTAAAATTGTAAAAAATGTTTTCTTAGTTTGGGGATTCGGTTTCATCCATTACTCCATGGATTTTATGTATAAATAAGACCTCATAGGTCTAAGTAGAGAGGAAATATCATGATGTAATAATGGTTCTTAAAGGAGAATTGTTATGATGTAGAATGGATTCATGAAAAAGACTCTTTTTGTAAACCTATTTGTTGGAGATTAATGCAAGATTGAATTCAGTGATTTTGTCTCTATTAGAAATTAACATATGGTGATCTAAAAGCTTCCATGTTGGCATCGAAAAGGGCCACCGATACAACTTGGTAAGCTTATTGTAAATTGTTAGTGTAGATTTTCATTTCATATATTTGTTATTTTGATTTTATGATATTTTGTTTGATTTCACTATTCGAATTTGTTGCAAAGTATGGTAATGCAGGAATAGTTGGATCTCCATATTTCACCATACATGAGATTTAATGGAGCATTCCACTTGTTAGTTTAGTTTCTCCCGGAGATAGATCTTAAGTTCATCTTTTCATTTCATGAGCCTCTAATGAACAGATTTGTCACCTAAGAAAGAACCTTTCGATTCATTGTTTGCTTGAGAAGTTTTGTTATCAGTTTTATCTTCTAAGTTTGGAGTGGTATTGTTGAAATCTGCCCAGATTTGTTTGCTAGTTGTTGTTAAGAGTAGAAGCTACAACTAACTAATTTAAAGTCCATATTTTCACTTCATGAGCTTGTAAATGGACAAGGCATTATCTGAGCAAAATCTTTTGAGTGCATGATTGCAAGTTTTGTTTTTTAATTTATGAATTGTGTGAAGAGTGTTATCATTGAAGTGTGAAATTAGAGTATTGATTTTTATATGGTTTTCTTGATTGAACTATACTCATCAGACATAGGAACCTATCTGTTATCGGCACATATAGTGCATCAACTCTTTTGATTATGAATCCCGGTTGATAATTTATGTTTGGTAATATATTATGCAAATAATTGCACCAACATTTTGGCGCCGTTGTCGAGGAGTTGTAAACGGTAATAGGTAGTATTAGAATCATATTTCTTTAATGGTTTTGGATTGGTTTTATGGATGACCTATCAAGTTTGGTGTGTTTTTCTTTTGCAAATAGTTTTAAAATTTGGATCTTTAATGATAAATCATGTTTGGGGTGCTGTAAGAACCCCTCGAGTACTAATCTGTTTTGTGAAGCATGTATCATCAACTAGCTAGATTAATTCAAGGATGATCAAGAGCTTGAAGAATGTTCCTCCAAGAACTTTCTCGCATTCTGGCAGCAGCGGGGATATCCGCCTCTCAGGAAGAGCATATCTTCACATCAATCAAGAATCTAGTTGTCTCTCCACATGAAGAGTTAGAAGTCCCGTCAGATTCCTCTTGTCAATTTGTTGAAGGGAATAAAGAATAATGGTAGAATTCAATGGAGAGAAACCAGTGGAACCTGATATTGAGGAATCCTTAGCATGTCTCTCAGCAGATCATGTATGTACTCCAAAGACCAATTATCTTGAAGAGGATAATCTACATTACATGGTAGAGGAGGACATTCGATGTGACCTAAACAAAGAAGATAAACAAGAATATAGTGATCATATTGAAATATGGTTTCAATTAGTTATTAGGTCACACCACTCTTTTATTTATTGCTTGATCTCATCATCAAAGCAGTTGGTCCTTCATACTCTGGTATGCATTAAAATTTATCTTTTAAACCTGAGTATGGATATATTTCTAACATTGTTATGCACATGACTTCACTGGAAGTATTCCTATACTTGAAGGACATTTTCTTTTGTTCAATTAGAATAGGATAGGTAAATAAATAAATAAATGTTGCACATAAGTACAATGCAACCTATCTTTCATACTCTTTATAAATGGGAATGTCAAAAGCTAATAAAGCAATCAATTTAAGATCTTTTGTTCCTATAATAGATTTCTTTTTAAAAGTTATGATGATTTTGTTTGGAATCTTATGAGAAGGGAATATCTTCATCCTCCGAATGCACACATGATACTAGAAGGGTTTCAAAAGCGGAGAAGGCATCCTTGTCAATGAAATATAACACTTAAGGGAGTGCTTCATGACCTATTTCTTGAAAATTCTTCTTTTTCCTTAAGTTGTTAAAAATGATGCATTCATGCTTTATCATTACCTATCTATTTTAAGACCACTATTTCACAAGGATGATCAATTTAGTGATCTTTTTAATAGAAGATGAAACTAAATTCTAATTCCAAACCATTTTATTCATAGCTAATAATTCAACTTTTGACATCTTCCCTAAATGTTTTGTTTATAAGCATGAATAAAAATCTAGTTTTAATTAGTTCTATTGGTTTGTTTTTAGCAGGTGTTCACAATTCTTTGAGCAACTCTTTTTAGCATCTCACATTGTTTGCATGAGGCCATGCAAAACCTTAGGCATGGGGGAGTGGTTGTCGAAACCTTCATATTCTTTTGCAACTTATGTCGGCAAGGCTAAATCAACATGTTCAGTGCTGGGATTTGATAGTCGTTTCCAGAATTCTGGTACCATTCTATTCTGGTAGTGCAAAATTGCGTTCATTCAGTACAACAAACAATGTTTGCCTTTGAGCATTCCGGTACTGAAGCACAACCCTGCGTCCATTCGGTACTGTTAATAAGGTGTTGGTAGCTCCAATCATATATTTAAGTTTTGCTGCTCGATTTAAGTACTAGGACATATAAATTCAACATTTTTCATTTTACTAAAGGAATTAGACTAATTATGTAGTAAACATATGGTTACTCTCAATTATTGCACACTCCCTACCATGAAATTTTGCAAGCCCTCCTATACATCTCCTCGTATATTATCACTGAATTCCTTGGTGAAGTGGTTATCATCATGAATGAGCAAAAATCATCCATCATATGCCCCTTGCATGTTCTTTCTATCAAGGATCATTTAAGTCTTGTGTTGAATTATTTTTACTCTCATGCACATCTTCCTCCTACATTTATACACTCAACCTTGAATGAATCATCCTTACTCTCCTTTAAGAAGATATTTTCACATTTAACTGTATATGATAATGGGTGCACTTGTCCTATTACCTCATTATTTTGAAGAAGTGATTACTCATTGAAATATCCATTGAAAAGTGGTGACACCATTATGTATAGTACTAACCTAGTTGATTCAACAAGTTCTTATCCAAGTTTATATTTACAAGTTTCTCTTGCGAGGTATTGATGAAAACCTCATGTGGTGGACTGCCCTTGCAAAACCGCAATGAACTTTCATGAGAACCCTAATAGGATTAACTAGAGGGACCTATTAGTCATTATCCAAGATGTTACATTATACATTGAATAGATGATGATTTAAGTTGAATGTGGATGATGTCAGTCTTGGGATAATTGCAAACAATTAATTATGTTCCTAATAAATCTAAAACGCTCTCGTACCACCTGCCCTCCTTATACTCTAAAAATTGTCAATGAACAGTATGCATTATTCTAAATCTTTTGAGTAATATAATAAAAAGGAAGTATCAGGAAGTACAAGTAAACCTACTGGGGTACTGAACAGGCCTGCTGGCAGCAGGGCCATGCTTGTATGGTACTAAGGTAAACCCATCAGGGTACTGAACAGGCCTGCTGGCAGTGGGGCTATGCCGGGTAAAGGGAGTTGAAAAACATAAAGTGGCATACTTAAAACTAAACATAAACCCTTGGGTATCATTCTGAAGCAATCATTATCAAATAAAGGCTAGGAGATGACCTTTATATCTCTCGGATGATGTTCTTAAGAACCTTCAAGTATCCACTTTAGAGTTATATCTTTAAAATAAATAGGTTTTCATGAGAAGTGGGACCCTCATTATATGTAATTCACCTTACCTAAACAAGAAGAACTTCATCTCTACAAACTTGGATATGAAACGAGTTAATCATCTTGGGATGTATTCATTTATGTGTTCCCCTCTTCAAATGATATCTAAACTATGCTTATATTACTTTTGTTTTAAAGGTAATCTAGCCAGGGCGACCTATTAGTCAAAGTCATTATGAAAACTCTTGGCCACTATCCTATAATCGTATTAGAGTCACATCCATCCATTTCTCCTAACTTTGATTGAAAACAGATTGGATAAGACTTAACTTCAGGGAATGCTTGATCGAGTGAGGAGTATCATCAATTGTGAAATTTTGAAGATCATTGTTGTATGAGGACATGCAATGCATTAAGCATGGGGGAATGTTGAGTCTCAATTTTGACACTTCTAATGCCCTATATTACCCCCTATCTAAGCCTATTTTACCTATGCCATGTGTATCTAATTGACTGTTTACTCCATAAATACACTCAATGACCTTGTTCACGTGCATAAGAGGTAACTTATGATTAAAGCATGATTTGTTTAGTTTTATTGAGTTAATTCGATTAAATGCTTGATTATGTATGATCCTAATCACTTTGACTCTTAAGAAGCATGATCTAGTACCCAGTCTATTCTGGTACCAAGGCTCCACCTATTTCAGTACCAACCTGTGCTAATCTGGTACTAGAAATAATTCAAAATTTTGGAAAGCTTCTAGAGGAAAATCAGGCAAATGGGTTTTGCCCAGAATGATGTTTTCATGAGGAAACCTAAGTCAGAATTCACCCATATCACATGTGTGGACTTTTAGATCAGGGGGAATGATTCTGCCAAAATTATTAAAAAAAACTCAAACTGCCAACTTGCACCTCGATTTCCGTGCATATAGTATCAGATCTAGAAATTATAAAACATGGGTTTTTTCCAGAATATGATAAATGGAGGAAAGTAAGGGATGTTTTTCAAAATTAGAATTGTTTTGGGAGATATGGGTGGGGGACTAACTCGAATCTGCCCAAATTGTTAAAAAACACAGATTTTTAGGATTTATCCTAAAATTGTAAAAATTGTTTTCTTAGTTTGGGGATTCGGTTTCATCCATTCCTCCATGGATTTTATGTATAAATAAGACCTCATAGGTCTGAGTAAAGAGGAATTATCATGATGTAAGAATGGTTCTTAAAGGAGAATTGTTATGATGTAGAATGGATTCATGAAAAAGACTATTTTTGTAAACCTACTTGTTGGAGATTAATGCAAGATTGAATTCAGTGATTTTGTCTCTATTAGAAGTTAACATATGGTGATCTAAAATCTTCCATGTTGGCATCAACAAGGGCCACCAATACAACTTGGTAATCTTATTGTAAATTGTTAGTGTAAATTTTCATTTCATATATTTGTTATTTTGATTTCATGATATTTTGTTTGATTTCACTATTCGAATTTGTTGCAAAGTATGGTAATGCAAGAACAGTTGGATCTCCATATTTCACCATACATGAGCTTTAATGGAGCATCCCACTTGTTAGTTTAGTTGCTCCAGGAGATAGATTTTAAGTTCATCTTTTCATTTCATGAGCCTCTAATGAATAGATTTGTCACCTAAGAAAGAACCTTTTGATTCATTGTTTGCTTGAGAAGTTTTGTTATCAGTTTTCTCTTCTAAGTTTGGAGTGGTATTGTTGAAATGTGCCCATATTTGCTTGTTAGTTGTTGTTAAGAGTAGCAACTACAAATAACTAATTTAAAGTCCATATTTTCACTTCATGAGCTTGTAAATGGACAAGGCATTATCTGAGCAAAATCTTTTGAGTGCATGATTGCAAGTTTTGCTTTATAATTTATGAATTGTGTGAAGAGTGTTATCGTTGAAGTGTGAAAACAGAGTATTGGTTTTTATATGGTTTTCTTGATTGAACTATACTCATCAGACATAGGAACCTATCTGTTATCAGCACATATAGTGCATCAACTCTTTTGATTACAAATCTCGGTTGATAATTTATGTTTGGTAATATATTATGCAAATAATTGCACCAACAAGAGGGATATATCATTAGTAGGTTTCCCCTCGAAGTGGCAAGTGGACAGGAGTGGATACCTTCCTTAATGATATATTCTATGATTTTCCCCTACATTAATTGTTTGATAATAATAGAGTTGGGTTTCTTCTATATTAATCTTGGATCTATTGTGGTGTTTATGTATTCGGTTGTTTGGTACTTAACATTGGATCCATTTAGAATTCATGGTATGAAGGACTTACTAGGATCCTCCTATGGCATCATGAATTTGGTGACCATTTCGGAAGCCAAATTCTTCCCCATAGATGTTTTTTTCTAGCACAATTTTTTACATTTCAGTTATAACGTAGAAATAATTTTGTAAAAATCATTACATAAGGAGATCAGTTTAAAGATGTCAAAGGAAGAAATATCATTAAACTTAGGGATACAATCAATGAAAGTGGAGTTTAAGTACTTAAGTATCATACTACATGACCGAGATTAGTCAACATCCATCAATAGGTAGAGACCTATAATATCAAAGAAATATTTGAAGAATTTTATTAGCTAGCCATCCGAACTAGGTGAATTGTCAAATTGTATCTTGTCAATGACTTGTAGAAATTCATCCTTGGATATCTCATTCATTAAAACTAGTTTTTTGTCCTCGAAAAGAATGTTATTGAAGAAACTCAATATTGATATAATGTCTCTTATGGTTTCTTTCCCAAGGCTATTGTAGATAGATTTGTACTGCTTAACAAATTCATTTAATATACAAATATGGTCTTCATACCATTGTGATTGTTTATTTTACAGATAGTCCTAGTTAATTTACTTTGAAATACTTGTCTATGGAAGAAACCAAGTATTATAATCCCCTTCTATAAGTCACCTAACTTTAATATTTTTTCATTATTTCACCTCATCCAAGGCCATAATATGTTTTTTTTTT
>ML777153.1:1838106-1943015 GCA_009831015.1 Picea engelmannii
GAGAGCTCCAACTCTCTGGTTTCTCTAGCACCCACTAGAAGGAAGCACCAACTCCCTGAGTACTCCAGCACCAACTGGATGGAAGCACTAACTTCCTGAAAGTTCCAGCACCAACTGGATGGAAGCACCAACTTCCCACTACATAGGCTCCAACCTGCATAACAGAGAACACCTGTTCTCCCTAGCACCACCCTGCCACCCTGGTTTCTCTGGCTACAATAAGATGGAAGCTACAACTTCCTGTGTTCAAGCACCCACTTGAACTTCTAAGGACAACAGTCCTCCCGAGCACCTCCCAACCACCCTTAAAGATCAAATAATGAATACACAGACAACTTATGCGTATAAATCACTTCTTACCATTCTTTGTCTGTTCTGTAATTCTTCTCTTTCTCTGTCCACCCAGCGGGTCTCCTCTGCATCACATTTTTCTATCATTCTACTCTTCTTCTGCTTGCTCTATCGTTCTTCTCTGCTTCTGCTCTATCATTCTGCAATTCTTCTCTTCCTTCGCAAGTCTTCTTCTGCATCACGTTCTTTTTTCATTCTATTCTTCTTCTCCTTTGCCTGTCATTAAATTTCATGCTCAGCATCTTCTCCTTTGTCCTTTCTAACTGTTTCATTCTTTTTCCATTCAGAACACCCCACAATTCAGTCTCGCTCATTTTCTTTTATACACGATTCCTTAACGATTCCACTTCCCCTTCCAATGGGAAATCCGAGGACATCTGTCTTGGCAACTGAAACGCTAACCAATTCGTCATCATAAGTCCGTTTCAGTTAACGGATTGATAACTGAAGTGTTAATGTGTGAGGAACAACAACAACCCTCCGATCAATGCTTGATCCAACGGTTCAGATCCCATCGGGATTTCACTCATCGCGAATTCGGCATTCTCATTGTCGATATGCACATGTACTCGGAACCCCCGATTCTCCGATCCCCAATGTGCTCCTTTCCCGAGCTTTAGCCCTCCTGGCTGAGCCCTGGTCCACGTGACCGTTACCCATGACCTTTCGTCGGGATTTCAGGGTTTATAAAGATAATGTGCATACTCCCCCTGGACTTGCAATATGCCGATTCCCGACTTCCTTTGTACTCCTTACACTTGTCCTGCATTGACTCCTGGGTGGCCCACAGCCTATATGCCTTATCGAGAAATTGTGTATCGCGATTTCGCGATGTCTAATGTTCAAAGTTCTCGTCAATACCAGAACCCGATCCCCGAAACTCCAACCAGAGCTAGGATCTACAGTTCAGATTCATTCTGGATTCAACGGTTATGATTGAATCGCGAAATCACACATCGCGATTTCGGGTCTCTTGTTGTCAAGAGATTTTGACATTGCAAAGTGTCGATTCCCGATCCCCGATACTCCATGTAGAGATTCAATGGTCCAGATCACTTCTAGCTCGATGGCTTAGATTACATCGCAAAATTGCATATCGCGATTTCGGAGTTTCTGTTGCAGTGTGTTCTTGACATATCAAAGTCCCGATTGCCGATGCCTCTGCTGACGTCACACGTGGTTTGACACGTGTTAGATCCTGCCACGTGTCACTCTGATTCGTGAATTGCATGAGCCTGAAGTGTTAGATCTGCCTGACACCTGTCATTCTCTGGTTGTGCCACGTGTCCCTAGCTGACGTGGACTAGATCGACAGTCTAGATCACTTCTTATCCAATGGCTGTGATTAACTCGTGATTTCGCATATCGCGAAATCGGGGTTTTCGTTGTCGAGTGAACTAGACATTTCAAAGTCCCGATCCCTGATTCTCCAATGGATTATATCTCTCGCAACTTCTACAGATCCGACGGCCCTCGTTCTTTCGGGAAACTTGAATGGGATCCTACGATCACTGACTCTTCTCCTCTGCAGACTCCTATATCTCGAGCTTTTCTGCGCGCATCTTCTTCCATGCTATTCCTCCTGAGCTTTACATTTGAATCTCTTATTCTACCATCTTCACTGTTGCCATTAATGACAACAACCATCAACACACATTCGTTGCTTTTGCCAACATGCTCAACAGTATCTACAGTATATCTGATGTTTGGATTGCAACCTCTTTGCCAACACTGAAGATCACTTAAGGATTATATTCTTGGTGTTCTGTTTGGGTGGAAAATGAAGGTAAACAAATAGTTAGGCAAGCAGTAGGAAGTGTGTGGATGAGGTGTTGAATCATTGGCCAGACCTTCCAACTCGTCATGGTGGAATACATGACATAGTTATGTGGTATTATGTAGTCAATGGATGGATGCATTGTGTAGATGTGACCATGGATATTGACACATTGATTGTTATCTTATTAACTATTGCATTATGAAAATTCTGTGTGACTGATAATACATGTGTATGTAATGATGAGTTCATTCCAATTGATATTTGGATTAATAGAAGTAATTAAATTATAGTTGTAAACAATTCTGAGAGCACTTTGTGATTTTGTTTTTAATCACTACCATGAAAATATATATCTTGTACATAAGATATTGACAATTTGTTTTGGTGAGGAATGTTGAAATTGTAGGAGGAAAGGGGTCTGGGATATGGCAGTGTTGTAAGCCCATAAAGAAGACTAATGCCTATTACTACAAGAGTCAAATTGTTATGAGCATAAGCTCATGTCTAGAAGTTTTATTTTTCCTATATAAAATAGTTTTGGGAATTATGATTTGATAATTACTGACGAATTGTTTTGGCTGAATGTAAATTGAAGAGCCTATAGGTAGAATGGTCTTGGATATGGTAGGGATGTAAACCCATAAGAAATATTGATATCTACAGTTGCATAGCCAACCATTACGAGTAGAAAGATCATGCTTGGAAAATTTTATTTTCCTATATAAAACAGATTTGACATTTATGTTTGAAATGGTTATAATGATATCTCATGATGAATGTATGTGCATAATACAAATGATATGTTGGATATGCAAGCTGGAAAGAATGGAAAATTCTACTGTTGAGGCATGAGAAACCCATGGTAAGCCATGATCACCTAGATTATGTTGTGTTGAGGTAACAATGTCGGAGGGACGCCTCGACAGAGCAAGTCTGAGGGACGCCTCGACTATAAGGCTTGATAAAGTCTCTGTAATTATTCCTCTGTGAGAAAACCTTGGAAAGGCAAGAAGGATCACCCGAGGAACTATATAGCAGAGAAGGGAATGCCTGAGCCTGGGCCTAGAGGGTGAGTGACCGCAAGGAAGAGAAGACCTTAATAGTTCTTGTAAACTATTGATTGGGATCATGCACACGATGGGTAGTTCTTCCTGTGTGAGAAAACCTTGGCAAGGCAATATGGATCACCCAAGGGACTGTATAGCAAAAAAGGGGATGCCTAAGCCTAGCTCTGGAGGGCTAGTGACCGCAAAGAAGAGGAGACCTTGATAGTTCTTGTAAAATATCGATTGGGATCATGCACAAAATGGGTACATCAAGGAAAACAGTGAGACAAGTTAACGAGACAACCATATGGATGCATATCCATGAACCGCACAAATAAGTATTGTATTGGATTATGAAAATTTATTCTTACAATATGAGAAAGAATGAGAATTTTATGCACAAATTTTAAACTGACATACTCACTAATTTGAAATATTGTAGGAAAACGATGAATGTTGAAGATCTAGAAAAGTACCAGACTATGAGAGAAAATAAGGTAATGTTGGAGCAACTGAATGACAAAGGCATAGAATAAAGAAAGTCCAATGGACTTGTTGCAGCTGGAATTCTGGAAGCCACAACTCTAAAACTTCCTGGACGAGTGCACTAAATCCCAGGAGAGAAGTGGAACAGCCTGAGGAACTGCATGGCAGAGAAAGGGGTTCATTTTTTTGGGTTGTGCAGGGCTGAGAGGGAAGGAGTGCTTGTTGGTTGGAACTGCTGCTAGAAATATAAATTATGAAGATCATCATACATGTTTTGGGTCGAAATGCCTATGCATACATGTTTTAGGCTAGAGTGCCTATGTATATAAGATTGGGCTGGATTTCCTATGTGAATTAAGGCTAGAGGGCCTGGAATTGTAATGTTAATAACATTGGAATGGTGTTGTGCACTGAGGAATGTGCCAAAATAAGGGGAGGGGGATGTAACATACTGGTTCTAACCCTTATAAAATATAATGTATTAAGTAAATATGACTTAGGTTGGTGAGTCGATAAAGTTGAAAAGGGGTCAGAGTGCCTAGGAAATGTAACACTTCCTATACATTAATAAAATACATCGATGGTTGCAAGACCGACAAGGAAAAAAAGAAATAGGGGGCTATGATTACATGAGAGAGGGGGCTTGAGGGGCTAAGTCTTGTTATTATTATTTTATTTACACATAATTGATTTTATGGAGAAGAGGGGGTTACATGGGCTTCTTGGGAGGGAGGCCATGTGGCTCTTGTCTTCATGTAATTATTTAAACATCCCTTGGGGGTTATTTTGGGGATGTTATTCTCTTGGTTCATCCTCTTTTCACTGGTTCACTTGTTCTTTTTAATTCATGACTACACCTTTCCCACTCTTCATTTTTGGCAGCCTCACTCTTCTTGCATTCATATGCTCTTGGTCTAAGCATGGATATTAATGGCAGCATGAAGGTGGCTTGGGGAAAAGTGAGGGTATTGTTCTTCCCTTGGTTCATCTTATTCCCCTTATTCCCTTGTTCTTCTTCCTCTTCACTCACTACTGCTAGTTTGTGTGCTCTTGGGCTGAGCATGGAAACCAATGGCGGGAAGAGGAGAGCCATCATTGAATGGAAGTAATGATTTACTGATCATTCTCGGAGGGAATGGGTTCTTGTGTGCATGAACTTGATGACAGTTTGGATAGAACTGTCCACAGCTGAGGTTCCTTCGAATTTCCAGTAGGGAGATTCCCTGACCAGTAGTATTAGATCCCTAGAGAGAAATGAAACAGCCTCACGGACTACATGGTGGAGAAAGGTGTTCATTTCTTAGGGTTGTGCAAGTTGAGGGGGAAAGAGAAATGGAAATTAGGATTTTTGTGAGGTTAAGAAACATAAGAGCTACTTAGCCAACTATTGTGTATTAGACTTGGCCTAGGACCCGTCCTTGTGGATTCATAACCCTGGCTCGGGGGTGACCTATTGTTGAGAGTAAATGAACATCAACGTCTATGGTTGGGAGGAACGTCCTTGGTCTGCAACCAATTGGTGAACGTTTACTTGCAAAGTGTTGATGGGCGAAATTGACCATCCATCAACTGGGAGAGTGGAACCAGTCCGAGGTTGTCTAATAACCCAAGCCATTTGAAATGAACCACCCTGATGGGTTTAGCGGCTCCGTTGGCCAATCTAAGGTCCTAAGAAAAAAAAAAGAAAACTACTCTAAACTAACTAATCTAACAAAAATAACTATTAAAACAACTAAACTAATCTAACTAAAAAGAAATAAAACAAACTAATAAACTAATCTAACTATTCTATATATATATATACAATCTACTATCTAACACTATACTAACTCTAAGAAATCAAACATCTAACTACTAACTGAAATAAATCTTATTCACAAAATGTACAATATTAACAATTTACAGATTTGAATGAAAACCTGAAAAACTCATTTGTTTTCTGCCCTAAGACACAGAGAGATATTTTCTGTTGATTTTATAATTTTATGAACAAGAAATAAAGCAAAAAATAACTAAACTAAACAACTAAAATACTAATTCTAACTACAAATCTAACTAAACAACTTAATTATACTGACAAATTAACCAACAAATAAATAACAAACTGACCTGGAGAAACGTTCTAGGTTTGTCCTGTATGTAATGATTTTCTTAGCTGATCGGAGGGAGGAAACCCGCACTGAATTATCCAGGAGATTCTCGTAAACGATAAGCTACAATGCTCTTCAAATATGATTACAGGACAAACAAGACATAAAAATTACAACAACCGTGTGATTTATATATCTTCACAGTTAGATAAACCCGTATGCAAAGATCTATATGTAACGATTCAATTAACGAAGAAGAGAAATCTGTGATTCATTAACTGAAACAAAGTAATTGTTGTATTTTTTTAAAAAATAATGAAAGAGATCAGATTATGGATAGCACATTAATCAAATCATATCACCCTGCAACATATTATGATAGCTAAAGTAGTCTATAATCAACTGCAGACTGACATGCATAAAACATGAAACAAAAGATTGATATATTGAAAGCGAAAGATGTAGCAATAACATCAACTCTCATCCCAGTTTGTATTAGAAATCCATAGCCTGGTTCTCCCACAAGTGAGGATGATGATTGTTTACAAAAAATAAGAAGTATTTAAAGACTTCCCACAGGGTAAAACATCCCTATGGGAATTATCAAAATAGTTTACAAAATCTGAGGATAATATCCCAAGTTTCTAACTCGAGCTAACAACCTATAACAAAACTGTATCACAAAAACATCTCTCAAACTGCCACAGCATGCCAATTGGTCATTGAAATTCGTATGCACCTGGGAGGATTGATTAAGGGTTCAAGAGTGTGAGAGTCTATACGGATGAGAGGGGTTCTGAAGAACAGGTTTGGAGAAGTGATAAGCATTCTGGCAAATGCATACAGACCCAATACATTCCCTTCAACCATTGAGAGGATCTAAACATTGACCTGAAAAACACAAGCTAGATATCTGTAACAACTCAATTTCTGAGGAAACCGCCCACAATGAAGGTAAAGGAGCTAAATTAGGTTCTGGGTTTTCAACGGTTTGATCTAATTCAAAACTATTTTCCCAGAATCGCTCACGCAAAAACATGACTCTGGGGGCTATTATGGGGGCAGTCTTAAACAGTCTTCTCTGGCAATAATGAAACCAAAACTGACTCTGAACACCATGGGGTTTAAATTCACCCTACAGGAGCCAGGAGAGAACACACAGTGAGCAGGGTGAATGGTGAGGGTTTGGACAAGGTATACGCAGGACCCAAAACTCAGAGATTTCCCAAAAAATCAACAGAGGCAACCCAGTAAAGAGGTAGGCATTAATGCCAAAGTGTGTGAGGGTGGTGGAGGTAGTTCATTATATGTGAAATAGTCATATGTACAATACAACCACCAACACAAATAGCTATTCAACCCACTATTGTATAGGTTAAAAATTATGCCATTCAATCAACCAATGAAATCAATGGTAAGTGGATTAAACATTCACGCGAGCAATAGTTTTACCATAGTTTTAAAACCAAACAAATGAATCGAAACCAATACCAAGGGTTTGATTTATACGAACTATGTGTTGTATGAAACGATTTATACCAAGATTTTAACCATAACACCAATGTGTTTTCATGAAACCAATGATCAAGTGAATCGATCAAAGAACACATAAATCCAAATCACCAATGCATCATAAACTTGATCAAAAGAATATCACCACAGTCTTGTAAACGAAGTCTCATTAACGAATAAGAATGTCAAAAGAATAATGATTTTGGAATCTTGTCAATTGTGTAACGATAAACAAATTCGAAAACATGATGAGCATATAAACAAGAGCGATCATAACAATCCAGTAACGATTTTAATGTGACTTCGCAAATCAAGGTTTTCATGCTTGCAGTCGTGAAAACAAGAACAAAGACAGGTGTGAGAATGCGTGGAATAATAGTGTTGTTTTATTCCAAGGTCACGACGAAAATCAAGGTTTGTGAAACATTGGTGTAGGAAGCTTATAAGGACAGTATAAAAATGTGAATTGGCTGCCAACAATGGCCACACACTGGTAGAAGTAGTTATCTCTGCCAAAAGAACAAATTCAGATTAGGACAGCAAGAATAATTCCAAATCAAAAATAACAACCAGAAAATCGTCTAAACATCTTCATCAACCACATATTCCAGCAGTGTTTAAAGGATGAAAACCGATAACAGTCTTAAGACGAGCGAGTCACGATATTAAAGATAAAATCCCCAATATTGTTGACAGAGCCACTACTGCCAACAGGTGTCCATAGCCTCGACAGTGTTGTCATTTAACCCACTCTGACATCCGTATCCTGCCAAGAAGTTCCAGATTAGAATAAAGGACATTTAAGGTTAAGAGGTTTCTTATTTACAAATTTTCATATACCTGACATTGCTTCGCTGCCAGTAGGCCTGTTCAGTACCTCGACGAAGTTGTCTTGGCATCATGCATGCATTTACCCACTGCCAGCAGACCTGTTCAGCATCCCAACGGATTTACAAGCACTTCCCACAGCTCTATTAATAATTTATTTTGTCTTGTTTTTCAAAGATATATTGTTGAGCGGGGTGACACTGAAAATCATGATATTTTAACATATTTTTTGAGACCTCATCAGAATTTTTTAGAACTGTCCTTTATTAAGATCCAGAGATGTTTCATTTACAAAAACAACTTCCTAAGGCAGGGAGACATATTTTGAGTTATTCCCTTAAGGAATAGGGACAGCGTAAAAAGACAATAGATGATCAGGACAAGCTTTACTCAGAGATCGAAATCAATCATCTTCTTTCAAACAACAGACTTTTGCCAACACAGATATAAATTTCACAAATATACCATTGATGTTTATGCCATTTTCTTAGTATTTATTTCAGTGAAGGAATTTTCTGTATTCTTTGTCTAAATAGCTCAGTATATAGGTATGTGTATTTGCAAAAACACAAGTTGAATAAATTGAAAGGAAAAATCAAAAAACAAAAAGCAAGCAAAAAAGCAAACAGAAGCGAAATATGTACATAATATACAAGGGTTGTCATCAAGCAAAGTATCTTTTCAAGGCTTGGCCATTCACCGGATAGGTGTCAAGCTACCCCTCAAGATTCTGTAATCGAAAAGAACTGGGACCCAACTTTTCAGCAATTAAAAACGATCCAAGCCATAAGTTTTGAAATTTTGTGTGCTCTCCCTTTCCCTCATGCGGTTTGTCCCATTTCAAGACGAGATCACCTACTTCAAAATTCCTATCAGAAGCAAAGTTAGAATCGAACTAGATTTTAACCAATAGTTGATGTTGATCTAAATTACGTTTATCTTGGGCTCTTACCTCTTCTAGCTTCATCAAAGCGTTAATTCGGTTTTCTAAAGGGGGACAATCCTCTTCTTGAACTTTCTGTGACAACTAAAGTGAAGGAAGAAGGATGTGAGGTGGCAGAATTGCTTCTCTGCCATAAATGAGAAAAAAGGGGGAGTTACCTACAACAACTTTTGGTGTTACCCTATTAGCCCACAACATGTTCAACAGTGCATTGTGCCAATTTTTGTGATTTTCAACCACCGTTCTCTTGATGATTTTAATCAAGTTCTTGTTTGTTGATTCTGCCAATCCGCTGCCCTAGGGGTAATAGCTAGTGGAATACTTCAATTTAATTCCTTTTTCCAAAGCGAACTCTCTCATCTCAAGAGAGGAGAAGTAGGAAGTGTTATCGAATACTAAACAGTCAAGGATACCAAAACGAGTGATAATTTTCGAGTTTAGAAAGGCAATTACCTGACTGGTGTTGACATTTCTTAGCGCAGCAACTTCAGACCATCGGGTAAAGTAATCTGTGGTTGTCACAATAAACTTGTGTTGTTGTGAGGACGGGGGGTTGATTGGACCTATGATATCAAGGCCCCACTGCCGAAAAGGATAATCTACTGAAATGGGCTGCAAAGGAAAGGCTGGTTTTTGTAACCACCCTGATGCTTTCTAACAAATGATACACTTAAAACACAAGGCATGGGCGTCTCTAAAAAGTGTGGGCCAGTAATAACCGACTCTTAGGACCTTATGGGCAGTGGTGTCACCACCAAAATGACCACCAGCTTCTCCTGCATGCAACTCTAGCAAGACTTTTTCTGCTTCGTCTCTTTCAAGACAACGCATCAGTACACCGTCAAAATTTTGATGAAACAGGATGCCATTAACCAGATGAAAGGAGGCAGACTTTAATCTCAATGTTCTTGTTTTAGCGGGATCCAGGTGACGGGGTGCTGAACCATGTTCAAGACAGAATCTTATATCGTCATACCAAGGAATCATAGGGTTTTGTGCGCAACAGATTAGACTTTGATCGTGTTGTCCTAGTTTTGACGTATTACTTTCTTCTTGTTGTTCTACTACTGAATCAGCAGCTAACTTGCATAACCCTTGGCCTCTCACTATCTGAGTTGGGGTGATTTCTAAGTCATACTCCTGCAAAGAGGTGACCCAGTTAGCCCTCTTTTCACCTAGTTCATTCTACACTAACAGGTTCCTCACGGCTGGGTAGGGGACAATGACTTTCATCCTAGACTTCAAAAGATAGGACCAGAAGTGCTTGACTTCTTTGAAAACAACGTAAGCTTGCCGATCTACCACTGGGTAATTAAGTTCAACGCTTTTGAAAGCAGAGCTCATAAAGGCAATGGGTACTTCATTGTTCTCGACATTCTTTTGGGTTAGGACAGCGGCATAAGAATGGTCAGAAGCAAAAGTGTAGAGTGTAAAGTCTTGAGAAAAATCGGGGCTCATGAGAGATGGAGCGTCTATTATGGCCTTCTTTCTTGCATTAAAAGATTGATTTTCTAGGGGTCCCCAGTGATATTGGGTGTCTTTCTTTATTAGATTATGTAAAGGCTTGACCATTTCGGAGAAGCTGGGGATGAATCTTCTCACGAAGTTGATCTGGCCTAAGAAAGACTGCATAGATTTCTTGGATGTAGGAGGGGTGAGTTTCACGATAACTTGTGTCCTTTCGGGGTCAATAATCATCCCTTCACTCGACACAATAAATCCCAAGAGTTTACCCTATTCTACTGCAAAGATGGATTTTTTAGGGTTCAAGGAGATGTCGTATTTACGACATCGCAGTAGAACAACTCGTAAGTGAGTTAGATGATCATTTTTTTTTTAGAAAATACGGTAACATCATCTAAGTAAACTACAATGAACTGATTGATTAAGCCTCGGAAAACAATATCCATTGCTCTCTGGAAAGTGGCACCAGCATTAATCAATCCAAAGGGCATTTTTCGATAAGCATAAGTGCCCCACGGGGTACGGAAGGTAGTCTTAAGTTGGCCTGGTGGAGACATCAGGGCTTGGTTGTACCCTGAGAAACCATCCAGTAAGGATAGCCTCTCAGAACCAGATACATGTTGAAGGATTTGTTCCATGGGTCGGACATGATAGATGTCTTTATCAGACGCTCTATTAAGGTTTCGGAAATCGACACAGAGCCGAATTTCCCCACTTTTCTTTTGGACTGGGACAAGGTTAGAAACCCATTGAGTGTGTCTAACAGGAAAAATTATCTTAGCGTTTAGGAGCTTATTCAATTCTTTTTGAACGGTCGGTTCAAGTTTAGGGTGCATTTTCCTCAGTTTTTGTTGAAAGGGTAAGGTTTGGGGCTTCATAGGAATGACATGTTGTATGATGTTAGGGTCGAACGTTTTAAGGTCATCATACGTCCATGCAAAGACATCTTTAAATTCTTTGAACAATTTAATAAATGCAACTTTTTCTTGTTCATAACATGCTACCCTTAGATTAATGCACTGCGGATTGTCCTTAGTTCCTAAGTTTACTTTTTCATATGACAATGAGGAACTATTGGTTTTACAGTTGACCATTTTTTTAAATTTATCTTCAAAATCATAAAACTTCTCTAATCTAACTACAGATTTGGGTATCAAATTTACCATGTCCGATAAAGCTTCAGGAGTTTTCAGATCAGGTATTACTGTAAAATCGTACAAATTGTCGTCGTGCGTGTGTTCATCTATCACCGCGCCTTGAAAGGTTTCTTCCATGTGCAAAAAGTTAATGATCTGTTGGTCATCGTCAAAGACTCTCTAGTTCGTGATGTTGTCGAGAACGGATGGCCGGAACAATAGCTCGAAGGAGAATGCATCCGGGGACAAGCCTTCTGCAGGAAAGAGTTTAGAAGCTACATTAGCTAATAAATCTTCTTCAGAGTTATTCAATCTAAGAATAGAATTTATATTGAAAGCATAAAATTTGTTCATTAAATTCCATACCTCGAACTGGTAGCTTTTCAGATGCGGAGACAGACAGTGGATAGAATCTCTTACCTGTCTAACCACTATTTTGGAGTCACCAAAGACGGTTAAATTTTGAATGTTCATATCTAAAGCCTTTTTGAGACCTTGTAGTAAAGCCTCATATTCTGCAGTATTATTGGTACATTCAAATTCCAACCTACATGCAATCAATGTTTTGTTACCTGCCAGATCGATAATAACACAGCCTACGCCAGCTCCTTCTTTAGACTTAGACCCGTCGAAATAAAGAGACCAAATTTGATTCCCATTGGGTACATGAGACCGTTGCGTAGAAGTTGTTGGCTAGACATATGCTACAATCTCGTACTGTTGTTCTGGATTGGTGATAGCTGAAGTCTCGGCCATGAAATTGCCGAAGAAGGTATCAATCCCTTTTACTTCGGGTGAATCAATAGAAGGTGTAAATGGTTCGTTGGGATCGTTCAAATCTGTGACTGTGAATTTAAGGTATCGTTCACGATTCACCTTTATATTGTTAGGCTTGTCGTTCTCTGGAAGCCATAGATGAGACCAGTCTGTCGCGAAATAGCCGTGTAGCTTTTTCGACCAGTCCCTGCTTAAAAACAGACCATACACTTCTGGAATATCCACAACAATTATATCAACAACTTGATGAACCTTAGTGTTAGCCGATAATCTAATAAGCACATTCTTTATTTTTCCTATAACTTTAACATTGGCCGATCAAGTTGTATGATTTTTAAGGTGGAGGGTTCCACTTCAGCGTTAATCTTCTGGCAAACAGACCATGGCATCACATTGGATGACGCCCCTGAGTCTACCATACAATTATGCACGTTTCTATTAAAGATTTCGAACATTAATAAAAATGGAGGTACATTTTTGTGAGTGCTAAGAGTGGTAGCTTGTGGCCTTTTACTCGCAGTTTCTAAAGCTACTTTATCTACATTATTTACATTAATTACAGGCAGGGTTCCTTTGTCTTGAGGATCAAGATTGTTTTTAGTGGAAGTCTTCTGAGGAACTTTGTTTTGCACAACCTTGTTACCACTTGAATTTCCATTTTTGCCATTCTCTGAAATATTTTGTAACATTTTTTGTAGCAGAAAAGGAAATTTCAATAACTCATAAACATAAATGTTAGCTCTCAACTTTTTAAGATCTTCAACTACATCATAATCTAAGTTGGGGTTCACATTACTCTGTTTAGTCTCATCTGATTTAGACTGCTTTGTAGACGAAGTGGTAGTGTTTTCGACAGAAGGTTTGTTGGCTGTCTTACTCCTGGTATTATAGGGATGTACTGTCTCAAAGTTAGCTTGAAAGATGCTATCCGAGAAGTGTCCAAAAATGTTTGGAGAAGACTCCCCTTCTTGAATTGTCTCTTGCTCAACTATCTCCTCAGGAATCTCAGGAGGCATCAAGTTATCTTGAGCTTCTAGAATCGTTTGAAGGGCGCATTGCAGACTTTCTAGATTAAGGCCTTCGGTGTTAGGACTAGGTCGGTTGGTAGGAAAAGGATTCAGGAACAGGGGATTGTAAGGTCCTTTGCTCGAGGAAGCTTCTTCGGTTTTCCTTTTTAAGTCTATAACTTGATTTGACAGTTTTTGAACAACTTTAGTTCAACTTTCTAAATTTGAGCTTTCAGGTTGTGTTTTACTTTGGGTGGGTCTGGGGAGGATTTCAATTTTCTTTTTGGAAGAAGAACTAGTCTCTGTTTCGTTGCTAGTAGAGTCTTTAAGACTAAGTATGTCTTTTTCAATCTGGCTCTCCTCCTCGAAGGCTTCTAACAATGTGGTTTTCTTAGATCATTTAACCCAAATAACTATACTTTGATGCAAAGCTTTAGTGTAGTATGCTATTATAAGATTCTCGGCAGGCATGGAATCCGTAGGGATTCATCTTTTAAGTGTTAAGAATATTTGATTAAAGTCTTTAACTTTTTCTTTTGGGTTCATTCTTAAGCTAGAAAGGTCCATGACTAGGACTTCTGGAGTCTTACCGTCTCCGAACTTTTCCAAAAAGCATGACTCAAACTTTTCCCAAGACACGATGGTATGGGGTTGTTGGGCAAAGTACCACGTGGATGCATTGCCCTCAAAAGTACAACCTACAGACAACGTCTTCATGTTCAACATTACGGAGTCTTATGGCTAACATAAAATTTTTAATGTGATCTTCAGCGATCTGTTTAGATTCAGGGTCGAACTTGGGAAGCCATTTCTCCGAGTGTTTAGGTAAAGGATGCTGAGCTCCAGGTACAACTACGACATCCTGGTCAAGACAAGGTCTAGCAGGGTTGTTTTGATTTGCCATTGGTGTAGTGGGTGTGGAAGGTTGAGAAGGGGAATTGCCTTCGTCAGAGGAATCTCCTCCAGAAGAGGAAGGAGATGATTGAGGTGGTGAAGGAGGTATCCAAGATCCTCCTGCAGCAGGATTAAGGGTTGGATCTGAGGGATTGACAGTGAGGTTAGTGTCTCCTAATTGTTATAAGATGTCAGAGAAATCCAAAGGTTGACCCCACAGACGGTTTGGTTGTCTGAAACGAGCTAAGGCACTATGTGTTTTTATAAGAGATTGATGGACATTCTCTTGTATGTCACCACCTGTAGGATTAGGGGTTGCTGGCTCAACTGTGATCCGTGGATCCTCGGTTGATGTGGTTGCTGTTTTAGGGGGAATATTATCGTTTGAATGGCTTCTAGTCACTATAGGTGAGCGATTAGGTGGAGGGGGAGTCTTGCGACCGCCTCGTGCCATTAATTAATTTCAATCCCTCCTTCTAGCGCCATTTGTTGACGGGCGAAATTGACCATCCGTCAACTGGGAGAGTGGAACTGGTCCGGGGTTGTCTAATAACCCAAGCCGTTTGGAATGAACCACCCTGACGGGTTTAGCGGCTCCGTTGGACGATCTAAGGTCCTAAGAAAACAAAAAGAAAACTACTCTAAACTAACTAATCTAACAAAAATAACTATTAAAACAACTAAACTAATCTAACTAAAAAGAAATAAAACAAACTAATAAACTAATCTAACTATTCTATATATATATATATATATACAATCTACTATCTAATACTATACTAACTCTAAGAAATCAAACATCTAACCACTAACTGAAATAAATCTTATTCACAAAATGTACAATATTAACAATTTATAGATTTGAATGAAAACCTGAAAAACTCATTTGTATTCTGCCCTAAGACAGAGAGAGATATTTTTTGTTGATTTTATAATTTTATGAACAAGAAATAAAGCAAAAACTAACTAAACTAAACAACTAAAATACTAATTCTAACTACAAATCTAACTAAACTACTTAATTATACTGACAAACTAACCAACAAATAAATAACAAACTGACCAGGAGAAACGTTCCAGGTTTGTCCTGTATGTAATGATTTTCTTAGCTGATCAGAGGGAGGAAACCCGCATCGAATTATCCAGGAGATTCTCGTAAACGATAAGCTGCAGTGCTCTTCAAATATGATTACAGGACAAACAAGACATAAAAATTACAGCAACCGTGTGATTTATAAATCTTCACAGTTAGATAAACCCGTATGTAAATATCTATACGTAATGATTCAATTAACGAAGAAGATAAATCTGTGATTCATTAACTGAAACAAAGTAATTGCTGTACTTTTTTTAAAAATAATGAAAGAGATCAGATTATGGATAGCACATTAATCAAATCACATCACCCTGCAACAGATTATGATAGCTAAAGTAGTCTATAATCAACTGCAAACTGACATGCATAAAACATGAAACAAAAGATTGATATATTGAAAGCGAAAGCTGTAGCAATAACATCAACTCTCATCCCAATTTGTATTAGAAATCCATAGCCTAGTTCTCCCACAAGTGAGGATGATGATTGTTTACAAAAAATAAGAAGTATTTAAAGACTTCCCATAGGGTAAAACATCCCTGTGGGAATTATCAAAACAGTTTACAAAATCTGAGGATAATATCCCAAGTTTCTAACTCAAGCTAACAACCTATAACAAAACTGTATCACAAAAACATCTCTCAAACTGCCACAACATGCCAATTGGTCATTGAAATTCGTATGCACCTGGGATGATTGATCAAGGGTTCAAGAGTGTGAGAGGCTAGACAGGTGAGATGGGTTCTGAAGCACAGGTTTGGAGAAGTGATAAGCATTCTGGCAAATGCATACAGACCCAATACGTTTCCTTCAGCCATTGAGAGGATCTGAACATTGACCTGAAAAATACGAGCTAGAGCTCTGTAACAGCTCGATGTCTGAGGAAACTTCCTGCGATGAAGGTAAAGGTCCTAAATTCGGTTCTGGGTTTTCAACGGTTTGATCTAATTCAAAACGTTTTTCCCAGAATTGCTCATGCAAAAACGTGACTCTGGGGGCAATTACGGGGGCAGTCTTAAACAGTCTTCTCTGGCAATAATGAAACCAAAAATGACTCTGAACACCATGGGGTTTAAATTCTCCCTATAGGAGCCAGGAGAGAACACACAGTGAGCAAGGTGAACGGTGAGGGTTTGGAAAAGGTATACGCAGGACCCAAAACTCAGATATTTACCCAAAAATCAATAGAGACAACATGGTAAAGAGGCAGGCATTAATGCCAAAGTGTGCGAGGGTGGTGGAGCTAGTTCATTACATGTGAAATAGTCATACATACAGTACAACCGTCGGCGCAAATAGCTATTCAACCCACTATTGTATAGGTTAACAATTATGCCATTCAATCAACCAATGAAATCAATGGTAAGTGGATTAAACATTCGCGCGAGCAATAGTTTTACCATAGTTTTAAAACCAAACAAATGAATCGAAACCAATACCAAGTGTTTGATTTATACGAACTATGTGTTGTATGAAACGATTTATACCAACAGTTTAACCATAACACTAATGTGTTTTCGTGAAACCAATGATCAAGTGAATCGATCAAAGAACACATAAATCCAAATCACCAATGCATCATAAACTTGATCAAAAGAATATCACCACAGTCTTGTAAACAAAGTCTCGTTAACGAATAAGAATGTCAAAAGAATAATGATCTTGGAATCTTGTCAATTGTGTAACGATAAACAAATTCGAAAACATGATGAGCATATAAACAAGAGCGATCATAAAAATCCAGTAACGATTTTAATGTGACTTCACAAATCAAGGTTTTCACGCTTGCAGTCATGAAAACAAGATCAAAGACAGGTGTGAGAATGCACAGAATAATAGTGTTGTTTTATTCCAAGGTCGCGACGAAAATCAACGTTTGTGAAACACTGGTGTAGGCAGCTTATAAGGACTGTATAAAAATGTGAATTGGTTGCCAACACAAAGATAATTGCTCTCTCTGTTTTCTGTTTAATGTATTCTACTGTGTATTTAATTATCTCTGAGATATGTATTCTAGTGTGCATGTCTGTTGGTTATTTGTTGTGCATGGCATGGTGTGTATATATTTTATGTTGTGGCATGGATCTTGTCTTATGCATGTGGTGTGCATGCTTCTAACATTATTGAGAAGTCATTTTTTTTTAATTTGGATCAGAGAACAAAGTCTTGTGGTTGCAGTGTGCCTAGCCTGCAGGTGGTTGGGTGTGTTGCAACCTGTTTAAGGTAACGTAGCCCAACCTCTGGGTGGTCGGGTATGTTACATTGTTTCTTGTACAATTCAGTGGTGCTTTGCTGTGTGTCTAGGTCGTCGGCATCAGAAGCATGAGCATTGTTGCCAATGTCTCTGTTTTCGCTCAGGTGTTTCTTGAAAAACAAATTTTCGAAGCCAAGTGTAAGTAAATGTTCTAAAAAAATTTTATTAGGGTCTAACCCTCTTAGGATTTCAGCATATCTTAGATTCAATTTGTTGGAATGGGCTGAAAATTCATCAATTTTGTTGACATTCCTCAACATGAAGTCCCCGTCTTTTCAAGGAAGAGGAATGAACTATTTTTTTCTCTTCTCATGAAATAGATGCAACCAATAGTTGTATTTCCTTGTTATTTCTGTAACAAACATTATGTCTGTAATGTGACCAGGGATGATTTTAAGGATGGAAATTTATTTTAAAATGTTGAAACCTTGGTGGATCTTACTAATTCTTCCTATGCCAACTATAAATGTTTGGCGATATTTTTGTAAAATTATTCAAATTTCTAAGGATTTTATATAGTCTGTATAATTTTTTGGCGATTTTTAAGGTAAAATAATTTTATCCTATAGAATTTGGGCGAATCATTTTTAGAATAGAAAATCATTTTTGGGGAAAAACCATGGAAAATTAGCCCATGAGCGAAATTTATCCCCTAAAATCATCCCTGAATGTGACATGGAAGGAGAGTAGGTTTTTCCTTGGACCCAAAAATCCTTATCACACTGTAATTATCTAGTTGTTCAAGTGCCCCCTTCTTGTCCAAAAACTTAGTTGTCTGGTCAGATATACGGGGAGCATCTTCTCCTAACAATAAAACTTTGAAAACAAAGAAAAAGTCATTAAAAACCTCATAAAAACAGTGGGAGGCCTTGTTCTTCCACAAGGCCTGGTACCAGAAGGTTACTGGGTCAAATTCCCAGTTTACCTTCTTGGATAGAGATAGTTTTGGAAATTGACATCAACGCGCTATCGCAAAAACCAAGTAGGATGACATATAAAATTTCTTCTCCTTTTTGAAGCTTGACAATTGGGAACATATTTCATGGGAAATTAGCTTCCCCCAATAAAAAAATGGCTTGTTCCTTGACTGTGAAATACAAAATATACTGAACCATGCGGGAAATAGTTGTCATGGATTCATGTCATGTTATTCTTATAAACAACCAGGAAATTTCCCGGAATGGATTTCTAAATGAGCTAACCTGTAAGCTTGTGATATCTTCAGGAACTATCATTGGGTCTTCCAGGAACTCGGGCAAGAGGTCCAACCCGTCATTATGATTTATTAGGAATTTCTTGGAGTCTTCTCCTCTAAACATCAATGCTGGCTCTGACAATCTTAACATCTGGTGGAAGACCTGAGCTGTCAAAGAAACATAAGAGTGATCCTGCAGTGGAATAATTCTTTGGCTTGAAATATATTTATCGACGCACCAAGATACCATCTCCTTACAATCAAAAAATTCAGGGACACAGTCTTCATGAGTAATCCCATAGGTCCAAATTATTTCATTCTGGGAGGAAGGGGATGGGTAGTAAGAATATGCCCTGGACCACTGGATTTTCTGGTCATCGTGCCCAAAGATGTTCATTGTATCTCCACAGAATTGTTATCGAGCTGGTTCCATAATTTTATGAGAACGTCCATTTTCTCCAAATGATGGTTGAAATGAACAGTTGGAGGGGATAATATAACCCTCCACAAATGTTGGTTCAATGCTTGTAAATGAGAAAGCTCCTCGAGCCTTTTGCTCATTAATGAAAAACTCTATGGGTGTTGCATGATCAGATGTTAGCAGTAAGGCTTACTTATTGCATACTTATAAGTGCTAAGGTAGCGGGTACAATGAAGAGAAATTAAGGATTGGAGGTTTCGTGAACGCACCAACCCGACGACATTCGAACGAAATTCCATGATTTTTAAATTAACACTCGGAAGGGATAATATAACCCTCCACAAATCTTGGTTTAATGCGTATTAATGGGAGATATCCTCGAGCCTTTCACTCATCAATGAAAATCTATATGGTTCCTTCATGATGAGATGTTAGCATTAAATCTTACTAATTACATATTTAGAAATAAGACCTTATATATATATATATATATATATGTATGTATGTATGTATGTATGTATGTATGTATGATTTTATAAACATTTTATTATTATAGACAAGTGCGAAGGTGACGCAGACAGGGAAGAGAAAGTAAGGAATGGCCAAGTATGAAAAGTGATCATACGGGCTTCAAAATAGGGTTACAAAGGATACTCAGCAGAGGTGATTGTCCAACGGTCAAATTTTATGTCTTGGAATTTTTGACTGCAAAACGTGTAAAACGGAAGAGGGTATGATGGGGGAGTTTTGTGGCCAGTTTGTATATTTGCGGAATTTCGGGAAAGTGACTAAGTATGAGATAGGGAAATGGTCAGTCGGACTCATTTTCGGAATTAAGGATTGAATATTTCGTGAACTGGCCAACTTGACGACGCGCGAACGACATTCCATGATATTTGAAATTAACACTCGGAAGAGATAATATAACCCTTCAGAAATCTTGGTTTAATGTGTATTAATGGGAGATCTCCTGAAATATTGGCTTAACATTAAAGCTTGCTAATTGCATACTTAGAAATAAGACCTTATACACACACACACACACACACACACACACACACACACACACACATCTCTCTTTATATATATATATATATATATATAAACAATCTTTTTTTATTATAAATAAGACTCTTTTATATACACATAAGTATGAACAACAGTCATACGGGATTGAAAGTAGGGTTGCAAGGGATAAGGAGGAGAGGTGAGTGCCTGACAGTCAAATTATATGTCTTTATAATATATATATGTGTGTGTGTGTGTGTTTATAAAAAAAAAAATTGTTATAAACAAGTGCGAAGATGACGAGGACGGGGAAGAACAAGTAAGGAATGGTCAATTATGAAAAGCGGTCGGATGGGTTTAAAAATAGGGTTACAGGGGATTCTAAGGTGAGGTGAGCACCTGAATATCAAATTGTATGTCTCAAAAATTTTGACTGCAAAAGGGGTAAAAGGAAAAAGTGCATGATGGGGTAGTCCAGCAGTCAGTTTGTATATTTGTGGAATTTCGGGTGTTGTTTGCAGGTTGTGGAACAATGGAAGGGAAATCTTGAGCCCGCCTATCTGGGAACCCACAATAGAAAAAGTGGCTAATTATGGAATAGGGAAATGGTCGGTCGGACTCATTTTCGCTAATATATTGAAATTTGTAATAGATATTCCATTAGTTGGAAAGATATTTTATGCATGTATATCGCGGAATTCTGGGTGTTGTTTGCAGGTCTCGGAACAATGCAAGGGAAATATTGAACCAACCTATCTGGGAACCCGTAAGATAAACATTCGGTAAGTATGGAATAGGGAAATGGTTGGTGGAATTCATTTTCACTAATATATTGATATTTATAAATAGAAATCCCATTACCTTACAGGATATTTTCTACATGTTTTTGGACAAGTTATGTAGGAATAATTATTATGATGGTCTCCTTGAGGCATGGTGAGTTGTCTGCTTTAAACCTCAGTTATTGCATACTTGGAAAGAAGTACGAAGGTGGCGGGCACATGAAACAATGATTAGGAATTTGATATTTCATGAACCCTCCAACCCGTCAATCCGCAAAAGAGAATCGAAGAAATGGCGAAGTATGGAAAGCGGATGGACGAGCTTCAAAATGGGGTGACAATAGTTCCACAAGAGATGTGAGGACCTTACGGTCAAATTGTATGTCTCATAAATTTTGAGTGCAAAATGTGTACCACGGAAGAGGGGATGATGGGAAAATTGTGTAACACATAAGAGGGTATGATGTGAGAGTTTGGTTGTAAATTTGTATATCGTGGATGTCAGGGTGTTGTTTGCAAATCACAGAACATTGGTAGTGCAATCTAGAGCCCGCCTACCTGGGAATCCACGGTCAGAGAAGTGGCTAGGTATGGAATGGGGAAGCAGTCGGTTGGAGTCGTGATATAAAAGAACAATTGCAAATGTGAACCCGTGAGTGCACCAACCCGTGCAACTAGACATTTTTGGAAAAACGACTAAGTAACGAGAAAGAGAAAGTACAAGAGAAAGAGAAACAGGAATTTGGTTAAGTATAGAAGAGGGAAAAGAAGCACTAATATATTCAAATCTGTAATAGATATCCCATTTCCTGGAAAGATATTTTCTGCATGTTTCTGGACAAGTTGTATACGTATTTCATATACTTGGAAAGAAGTATGAAGGTGGCGGGCACAAGAAACAACGACTAGGAATTGGAAATTGCCTGAACCCACCAACCTAACGATCCATGAAAGAGATTGCAAGAAATAGCCAAGTGTGGAAAGTAGTCGAGCAAGCTTCAAAATAGGGTGACAAATGTTCCCAAGGAGACGTGAGGGCCCAACTGTCAAATTGTATGTATCAGAAATTTTGAGTGCAAACAGTGTAACATGGAAGAGGGGCTGATGTAGGAGTCTAGAAATCAATTTGTATATCATGGAAGCCAGGGGGATATTTGCAGGTCAAAGAACATTGAAAGTGAAGTCCTCCTATTTGATAACCTGCAAGCGAAAAAATCGGGTAAGTATGGAATTGGAGGCACGAAAGAGATTCTAATAAATGGTGAAATATGGAAAGTAGATGCACGGGCTTCAAAATGGGGTGACAATAGTTCCCCAAGAGACATGAGGACCCAAAGGTCAAACTGTAGGTCTTAGAACTTTTCAGTGCAAACTATGTATCACAGAAGAGGGTATGATGTGGGAGTTGAGCAATAAATTTGTATATCGCAGAGGTCCGAGTGTTGTTTGTAGGTCACAAAATAATGGAAAGACAATCTAGAGCCCGCCTGGTCGGGAATTTGCGATTTGAAAAGTGGTTAGGCATGGAATGGGTAGCGGTCGGTCATAGTCACGATATAAAATCACGAGAGCAAATGTTAACCCGTGAATCCATCAACCTACGCATTGATACATTTTCGAAAAAATGACTAAGTAACCAGAAAGAGAAAGTAGAGGGGAAAAAGAAACAAGAATTTGGTTAAGTATAGAAGAGGGAAAAGAAGGGCTAATATATTCAAATCTGTAATAGATATTTCATTTCCTGGAAAGATATTTTATGTATGTTTCTGGAGAAGTTGTATACTTATTGCATATACTTGGAAAGAAGTCTGAAGGTGGTGGGGACAAGAAATAGCAACTAGAAATTGGAAATTTCCTGAACCCGCCAACTAGACGATCCGCGAAAAAGATTCCAAGAAATAGCCAATTGTGGAAAGCGGTTGGATGAGCTTCAAAATAGGGTGACAAGGGTTCTTGAGGAGACGTGAGACTGCGATGGTCAAATTGTATGTATCGAAACATTTCAGTGCAAAATGTGTAACACGGAAGAGGGGTTGATGTGGGAGTCCATAAGTAAATTTGCATATCACAGAAGCTGGAGTGTTGTTTGAAGGTGACAGAACAATGGAAGTGCAATTTAGAGACTGCCTAGGCGGGAACCCGTGATTGAAAAATTGGCTAGGTATGGAAGGCGGAAGTGCTCGGTAGGAATAGCGACATAAAAGCATGAATGAAAATGTGAACGCGTGAATCCACCAACTCGTGAAGCAAGACATTTTTGGAAAAAATGACTAAGTAACCAGAAAGAGAAACTTTAGGGGAAAAAGAAAGGGGAATTTGGTTAAGTATAGAAGAGGGAAAAGAAGGGGATAAAAGAGTGGGAAAATAGAGAAGCGGAGGGAAATTTTCGTAAGAGGGAATTGGTCTCAAACAATCCCCATTGTTGCAAAACCATAATTTTCTAGTCCAATATTTTATCTACTTAGTCGTTTTCTATTGTGCTTGTACCATTAAAAAGGGTGTGAGAAAATGCTTTGTTGAAGATTAGTTTTTCTTGCAACTTGTGGGAGTAATTGTGTTCTTGATACATTCTTCCATGAATTTGACATATTAACTTAAGTATTAAACTTCTTGCATGATGGGTTGTTAGCATTAAAGATTAATAATTGCATGTCTATAAACAACAATGACGATCTTGAGTTTTAATTTTTTAAATGGGATTTCATAGTCCTATTTGACTACAACCACCATAGATCAAAATTTTTTTTTTTTTTTTATTTGCGAACAAGAAATTTGGTAATTTCATTAATAAAGTAAAAAGTGCTCAAATAGAGGCCAGGGAATGGAAAACTAATAAAATGTTCCCTTTCAGGGTAAAGGAATCAAGGAAAATAAAGGGACATAAGAAATCGTTTGTTTAGAAAGGCTGAGATGAAAATGAAATTTCTAGGGCGGGGCCCCGACTTCCACATTGTGATTTGGTCTTGCTATATTCTATCTGCATTACGAATAGAATTGAATGTTGGTTTGAAACTGTCTGAAATTCATTTTTGTTTCCACAAAAGCCTGATGGGATTGACACAATGCATTGTCAGATATATGTTAAATGCTCCATATTAGATCAAATTACTTGAGCCAATAAAATATTCAAGAACTACGAGACTATTGAACCATGCCAATGAGAAGAACTGTTAAATTCAATAAAGAAGCAGCAACCAAGACTCCAAAGAAACTTTTTTAATAGTAAATTGTTGGTTGTGGAGCCTGATTATCTTCCAGATTTAGAGGTCTTTGTTTTCAGCCGTGTTTATACCCGATGAAGAATTTACACCCCAAAAGAATGTACACTCTTCCACATGGGGAGTGCAGAGGGGGTTTAGCCCCTCTGCGGGGTCTCGGGGGGCTCTCCCCTTGGTTGGGGGGTCCGAGGGTAGCATCCCTCAAAGGAAAAATTGCCTTGTAAATGTATATTGTAATTTCATTGTAAATCTGGACCATTCATTATAAGGTCATAGATCTAACGGTAGAAATTATGTTAGGGTTTTCTTCCCTAGAAGGAAACCCTATTTTATGAGGGAAATGTATTGTGGCTAAGTATCATAGAGAATATTGTATTATGAGATAGGAGACTATGAGAGAATGAAGAGGAAGTTACAGTGGGTTTGTTGTAGGTTGTATCCCTTTGATTGTTGGATAATAATAAAGGAAGGACATGGCAATTTCTTTGGTGGATGTAGCCCACACTGGGTGAACCATGTATATAGGTGTTTCTATTGTATTGTGTATCTTATGTATTTTATTTCCGTATTTGTTTTATTTTATTGCTCGCGATCCTGTTTTTCTAAAATAAATCCATTAAAAAAAAATATTGGGCACTATATATCTATCCATAGAAATTAGACTGAGTTTATTGAACCTATTTTTCATAAACACAGGCATAGGATATGCAACATGCAGGAGCCATCAAGATGCTCTTCAACATGCATACAAAACTTATTACCATGCCTTTTTTTTGGAAATCCTTGCAGTCTTCTCCTTGGAAGGTCAATGTTCCCTGCCACAATATCAATATCCTACGGAAGACTCGAGGTGACAAAGAAATAGGAGAGTGGTTCCACAGTGGAATAAATCCTTGGCTTGAAGCAGGTGAACAAGACTCCTGCTCCTGACACTGGCATCACTCCAATGATGCACCACAACAAGAAAGCAACCTAGAATTTTTTAAAGGCAGGAGGACATAAGAACCCATCTTCATGGTAAAATTGATAGTTCTCACAAGCTTCTTGTGAGGAAGAAGACAAAAAATGTTGCAGGGAAAAAAGAAGAGCCTGAAACGGAAAGTTAGGACACACCAAGAGACCACCTCCTCACAGTCGAAGACTTTAGGGACACAAGTTGCACGAGCAATTACAGAGGCCTAAATTATTCCATTATGGGCAAAAGGAGATGAGTAGTAGGAATATGCCTTACACTAGTGGGAGTTTTGGTCCTCATCCCCTAAGATGTTAATTTTATATCCAGAGAACAAGAGAGTGGTCCCACAATTGAGTACTTTTTTGGCTTGAAATATATCTCTGGGAGCATCAATAGACCATTTCCTTATAGTGAAAGAATTCCTCCCAGAACAAACTAATTTGGACCTATGGAATTCCTACTTTCAAGATGAAAAGTGGATATTGCGTTCAAAGTCAATTTCTTTTCTAAAACCCTTTCTTTTGGTATTGTCAGGGCCCCCATCATCAACCCGAGAAGTGCCCCCCACTATGGTTGATTTCAATTTGGGCGCAGGAGTGGGAACAACGTCTGCATTGCCATCATCCATTTTCGTATCATCTTTCATTAGATCATCTTCTCCTGGCTCGAAATCAACTGCATCAACCTCTGTGCCAACCCTCAATGCAGGCAGGCAAGTTGTCTGAGCAAGCGGGATTGCCTTGGAATTCTTTGGCTTGAAATATACCTCTCAGTGCACCAAGGGACCATCTCCTTTTTTGCTTATGTGTGGAGGGAGATGAGTAGTAAGTATATTCCCTGGAGTATTGGAACCTCTGTTCATCATGCCTGGAGGTGTTTATTGTATCTGGACAACACGTTTGTCGAACTGCTAACATAAGTTAACTATAATTTTTTGTTTTCTCTAGATGATGTTTGAAATGAAAATCCAGATGAGATAATATAACCCTCTACAAATATTGGTTTAATGCATACCAATGGAATATATATTCTTGAGCCTTTCATTGATCAATGGAAATCTCCATGGTTTATGTGTAATGAGTTGTTACCATTAAATCTTACTAATTGCATATTTAGAAAAAAGTGCGAAGGTGGCGGTGACGACAAAGAGCGATTAAGGATTAGAGATTTCATAAAGGAGCCAACCAGACGAAACACGAAAGAGATTGCATGATGCTTGAAATGAATACTTGGAAAGGATAACACAACTCTCTACAAATCTTGGTTTAATTTGTATTAATGACAAATCTTCTCCAGCCTTTCGAACATTAATGGCAATCTTAACAGTTCCTGCATGATGAGCTATTAGCATTAAACTTATCAAATTGCATATCTAGAAAGAAGTGTGAAGGTGGAGGGGATGGCAAAGAGTGATTAAGAATTTTACATTTCATCCACCCATCAACCCACGAAAGAGATTCCAAGAAATTGCCAAGTATGGAATGCGGTCGGGCAGGCTTCAAAATAGGGTCACAAGATATACTCAGGAGATGTGAGGGGTCGATGGTAAAATTGCATGTCTCCAAACTTTTGACTGCAAAATGTGTAACACAGAATAGGGCACAATGACAGATTTCGACGGTCAATTTGTATATCGTGGAATTTCAGGTGTTGTTTGTAGGTAGCGAAACAATGGAAGCGCAATGTTGATCAAGCCTGGCCAAGAACCAGTGATGGTAATAGCAGCCAAGTATGCAATGGGTAAGAGGTTGGTTGGACTCGTGATATAAAAGCATGAGCCATACTTAGAACATGGAATATTGATGGGCTTGAAAAGAGGGCCACGAGTTTCACTCAAGAGACGTGAGGGCCTGATGGTCAAATTATATGTATCCCAACTTTTGATTGCAAAATATGTAACACAGAATAGGGGACAATGACAGATTTCGACGATCAATTTTTTATATTGCAGAACTTCGGGTGATGTATATAAAAGCATGAGACATTCGGAAAAATGAAACATTCAAAAAAATGACTAAGTAACCAGAAAGGGAAAACAAACGAGAAAAAGAAAGGGGAATTTGGTTTCCAATTTGTAGATCGGGGAAGTTCGAGTGTTGTTTGCAGGCGACGGAACAATGGAAACACAATGTTGAACCCGCCTATCCAGGAACCTGGGATACAAAAGGTTTTTTGAATATGAAACGGGGAAGCGGTCGGTCAAACTCGTGATATAAAAGTATCAGTGGAAATATAAAGACATGAATCTACCAACCCCCACACCTAGACATTTTACAAAAAACAACTAAGTAACTAGAAAGGGAGAGAAGAGGGAAAAAAGAAAGGGGATGGAAATTTTTGGAAGCAGGAATTGGTGTAGGAAATCCCATTGATGGTCTTAACAGTAACTATGAAGTGCATTAAACATGTGAATAGGTTGTTCAATCAAGGAATAGATCAAGTGAGCCATGCTTATAGTTTCCAAGACATGTTTGTATAAGAGAAGCATCGAAAAGCCACAAGAAAATCAATCTTGGGATGTTTAAGTAAAATTATTGTACAGTCAACTTCATCGCAAGTATAACAAGGAAAATTTTGAATTTTAAGACGAATTTGAATTTTGATGTCCTATCGTTGATATGATAGTTCCATTGGACTTCACATAGTATATATCCTTTTATTTCAAAATATTCCTGGAGATTAATTTTGCTAAGTTCATCGATCAAGGATAAGTGCTAAAATGAGACACACTACATTTGCGTCAGAGAGATTATATTAAAAGGAAAATCATGTCCTGTATATTCTTTAAGATCATAGAAAAAATGTCAAGATCCTAAATGTATCATTAATTTTCCAGAACAAACCATACAACCAAGATCCAAGTAAACACCAAATGTATTTAAAGTCGAGGCACAAGGCAATAGATGAACATAGAAGGCACCAAGTGAGATCCCACAAGGTTCCATAAAGCAGTACGCATCGACCTATGCATCAAACAATTTGATATATAAAAAATACACACATGGCATTGGTTTTCTCTTACATTTGGTATATGTTCCCAATAGAAAATAATCGGGGCCATGAGATATGAACAAATGTTTGCCAAACACAAGACAACACAAAACCAGCAGAGCTTCACCATTGTATCCTAGCTATAACCAAACCTAAAATCGGGAACAAGAAACTTGTCGATTTCTATTTTACCATGAAGCAAGATCACTATGGACATTTGCTTCTAATAGTGCCATGTTCTATCACTACCAGTTTTAACTATGCCAAATTTCCAATATTATTGGAAATGAATAATGGTTATGCCCAGAGGAGCAAGTCATTCCAACGGTTCAAAAGATGGGCCTAAGTTATTCACAGTTGGATACTTTGTATGGGTTTTGTCCTCATTCTTCCCATTTCTAGACTGAACAATATTATGCTCTTATACATCAGCAATAAATGCACTTGCCTGTATGAATTCTAATGCCCGAACTCCCCAATATCTATAGCGAGTTCTGAAGATTTCAAGCTCATGTTTCAATCCATGTTGAGCCCTTTTTTTTTCAATTAGGGAATCGAGAAAATGCAGATACTGTACCATAAATGTATAGTTGGAGATCATCTTCTTTTTTATTTGGGTACCCAAAAAATGCTGAAATCCTGCCATGGCTATATAGTTGGAAAACGTTTTTCCAATTTGGGCACCCAAAAAGGTGCAAACTCCTCAAACAAATCCACAGGTAGACACCATTTTTTTTTATTTGGACACCCCCAAAAATATGCAAAATTCTTACTAGGAGATGCAAAAAAAGATGAAAATAACAACAACGATTTCATTTGTAGTTGGATTCTCTTTGTTTTTTCAAGTGCACAAAAAGAGACAAAATCTCTAGAAATAAAATTTTACATCCATAGATGTAAACTCCAAAGAACTCGAGTCTGATGAACATTCATCTGGGTATTGGAGAAAAATTATACACACACACGAGATTTTTTCGTTTCCTGCCAAAACTTGATATGGTTTTTTTTTCCCAACCGAAATGCAATATTGCATTGTCCTCATTTAAGGTAAATTTGCTATGTATATGAAAGTCGTGCAACATGTAGACATTGTTTTCCTTTTTCTGTAAGTATACTTCATATGGAAATTATGCTAACCCAGGAAGCACATCTTGTAACAAAGGCTGTCTAATTGTACAATGTATGATTGTGTTTCCCACGGTTCGGATGGAAACATTGAGGCAATGTCTATATATGTAAGGTTTTTTTACTGCATCACAGACAATCAACTGTATCATCATTTGTGAAAGCAGAAACATAAGCATGAGAGTTTCATTTGGCACATACAGCTCGAAGGGGGTCGAGTATGCATTCCCTGCAACCAAAACACCCTCAACCTAGGCACGTGAACATAGTAGTTAATATATTGAACAATATAATATACAACTGCACAACAAAAAAAAGAAAAACTGCAGAAAATTGGTGAAGGCAATTTGTATGAGAAAAGTGAGGATGAAATTATAGATGTATACGCACAACATTTGTAGAGCTAGTTAGTTTCTTGAGATCCTTTACTATGTCTATTCGCAAGTCTATTACAAATGTTTCTTGGGTTGTGCGAAAGATCCTTTCTTTAAAATCTCTTTTCTTTGTTATATTTTTGAAGAGCATAAGTGGAAATTTCCCTTTATACAATTGTTGTTCCATCGAGGAAAAGAAATTTGAATAGGTGTCGAACAATTGCAACTGGAACATGGAACAGTGCAATAGTTGTGTATCATAACTGAGATACATGGACATGTGAAAGTAAAGGAAAAAACTGGATATGGAGAACAATACCATTGCCTTGTCGTTGTATGACTCTCCATATTTTATATGTAGAATGTTTTGTGAGCCAAGTTTTCTCACGAGTGTGACAGCTGCACCAATGGTTATGATTGGGTAAGTGTCGTTGCTCCATGAAAGTTGGTTGATAGTTGTGTCTGGGACGAAACGATATTCTGAACAAATAGTGGGAATTTTTTCCACAATACTTGTTTCGTTGAGCGATATAATCTGATCACAATCACCACAATCATATACTGTTTTGGGCAATATATTAAAATTTGTAATGGATATCCCATTACTTGGTAATATATTTTCTACATGTTTCTGGACAAGTTTTGTGGGAATAGTTAGTGTGACTGACATCAAGGCCTCGTTGTTTGTCATGTCAACACACATAATGGATCTAGTTTTGTTTTCCTTGTCCAAGTAGGTGTTATAGATGACCATTATGTCCCCAAAGAACACTTGTCCAGTTTGGCAGTTGTTCAAGCCCTCTATTGATAGTATTTTGGGTGTTATAAGTTTATACCTAGTGACATTTTTTGAACAGGAAAAGTAATGTGAATGGTAGTCTGCATTATTTTTTTGTTTTTTTTTTTCCTGGCATAAATGTACAAGTAGAAGCAAAACTTGGATGAAGTATGGAGCTAGATTTTTTCGAACAAACCTCTTAGTCTGCGGAACTTGCGCTATGTTCGATGTCTCACTTGCTCTTGTTGATACTTCTTGTGAACTACAAAGTATGTGATGCAGATGACATCAACATATTCACCATGGCATAGATGATTAAATAGTTGAGGATATTTGTTTTATAAACATATGAGGAACACAATATATGCATATTTACCTTTGGCCTTGTCAGTCTGTTGATGTTTTCGATGATTGAATGCTCATGGCCATGTCACTGGTCTAAATTTTTCTGATGCATCAAAAGAACTAAATAACCATATGCATTCTATATTGTCCATAATTGTTCTGAATGTCACATACAGGGTCGAAGGAGATGGAATATGAAATAGGGTGTCAAGGGATACTGAGGAAACATGAGGACCCGACGGTCAAATTGCATGCCTCAGATTTTTTGACTGCAAAAATGTGTAACATGAAATAGGGCATGATGGGGGGGGGTATGATGGCTAATCTGTATATTGTGGAACCTCTGAAGCTAGAGGCACAATCTTGAACCCGCCAACTCGAGAACCCATGATAAAAAAAGTGGCTAAGTATGAAATGAGGTAGAAGCATGAGTATAAATGTGAACCCTTGAGTCCGTCAACCCATGCAACTAGACATTTCTAAAAGACGACTAAGCAAAGCAACCATAAAGCGAAAGTAGACGAGAAAAACAAAGGGGAATTTGGTTAAGTATAGAAGAAGGGGAAAAAAAGGGATAATAGAAAGTGGGAAAATTAGAAATGGGGTGTGCAATGTTTGGAAGAAGGAAGTCTCAACAAAGGCCCATTGTTTCCAAATCATCATTTTCTAGTCCAATATTGTATGCACCCACCCATTTTGTATGTTTGATTTACTATCATAGTTGGTATACCTTTTCGAAGATTGTACCACAACCCCCTCTGTTGTGGCATATAAGAATTCATATTCCTGTCCAACCAATCTGTTTCTTTCAATGTAGCAACACCGAACATATAGTGGACATGAAGGTAAGTTAGTATGCAGAAACACATGTAAAATAAAGAAATACAGTTTCATTTATTTCAATGTAGCAGCAAAGATAATACAATTTGCACAAGGATAAGTTACTATGTAGAAATATACATAGTATCTACATACAGTAAAATATGTGCAAAGCAGTAGAACAAGTAGAAAAAATATGCAGACAATAAATGAAATACCAAACACTAGAATATGATATAAGAGTAAAGGAATGCACCTTTGTAACTCCTCCTCTACATTCGCGACAAAGAGTCCATCGTCTTCTCCAACCACTTTGTTTGTTTAAATGTAGCAATGCAGAAAAAATACAATGGACATGAAGGAAGTTGATATGCAGGAAGACATGTAAAAAAATAAACAGACTTCGATTTATTTCAATGTAGCGGCACATAAAATAAAAAGGACATGAAGATAAGTTATTATGTAGGAAGGTACGCAATATCTACATACAATAAATCAAGTGAACACAATTACAAACAATAAATTAAATACACAACAATGGAATATGAAATAACAGTACAAGCATGTACCTTTGTATCTCCTCTTCCACCACTGCGGTAAAGACTCCTTCATTTTCTCCAACTATTCAATTTTTTTGAATGTGGGAACACACAAAATATAATGAACCTGAATGGAAGATGATATGCAGGGGAGAACAAGTAATATGTACATACACTAAATGAGAATCAACGAATAAAATAAAAGATAGTTAGAAACATGAACCTTTTCTTTTCTCCATCCATGGTTGTAATTATATAATTTTTTCCTACCCAAAATATATTACAAGCCAAAAATATTAATAATTACATGGCCATAGCTGAATGATTTTCGTTTTTTGCAACAAAGTATCCAGATATGCTTTGAGACATGGAAATATAATTTTGCAGTATCTTTGGTGTACATCTCATATTTCAAGAACAAGACAAATTGTATCGTGGTCACACCAATCTGTGTACAGGATAACGAGGTTGTATTGTTATATGGGCACGTTTCACCATATATGGTTAATAAGTGCATTTTGCACATGTTTTATCCTAACAAAAAGACAACAGGAATTGTAATTGCACATGTAGTTGTCCAATTATTGGTTATGCCACTATTTTGTATCATGTCAACATTGAAGTATCCTAGAATGATAATGGTTTCGTCCAAAATGTAAATGGTGTGATGCATTTGACAACACATTCATTATGCTATCAATGTTGCACGCCAAACAACATAGAAACTAAATACTGCAATTTGTAATCCACAGAACACCACTCTTGCTAGCACCATCTCAGTATCCTTTTCTTCTACAAGAACATTTTAAAAATACATGCAGGTATGGTCCAGAGCTAGGAAAAAGAATTGGAGCAAAATTTAAGAGTAGGATAGGTGGGCATGGGACATGTGCCAAATCTCAACTTCACCAGACATGGAAAATGACATAACCATAGGTCCACTTGCACGTGCAGGACCCCAACCATGCAAAGCCAAAGTAAACAAAATAAAGGAACAAGCAACAAACCGGTGAGCAAGCATGAACAGGCCCAACTGCAGCCCCATGACCTTAAACTTGCAAACTTGAGACAAACAACAACAAACAGCAACTGACGAACCAACGAACAAGCAACAACCACTGAACCAGTAAACAACATATGTATCTCCAATGAATACCAAACTACAGCCCAAACACAGAAAGAACCAGAAACATATGATGAGCATGCTAGTAGAAATAATCAAACATTCTTAATTTCAAAATGCAAATAGTGAACAACAAAGAACGAATAGAAAATCAAATTATGGCATCGAAACTTACTTTGAAAAGATGAACGACAAAAGCATAGGTCGAATTGTGGTTGCAGCACCTGGACCCTGCAAAGTAAAAAAAAATAGATCAAACTACAAATGCAGGACCCCAACCCTGCAAAGTTGAAGTAAACAAAAGCAAGCAATAAGCACCAACAGGTCCAACCGTAGGCGCAGGTCCTCAACCTTGCAAAGTTGAACCAAACAACAACAAGAAGCAACCGACGAACCAACAAACAACAAGCACCCACCGAACTAGTAAACAATGTATGTATCTTCAACGATGACCAAATTGCATTCTAAGCATAGAAGAAGTATGAAACATACAATGGCTATGCAACTAGCAGTGGACAACAATATTGTCCAAATTTACTGCAACATTGTATGGAAAAATTCGAGGAAAATGTACTCTGAGAAGCCTATTTAGGTAAACATTTAAGGCTGTGAGGTTGTTTAAGGGCCTCGCGGTATGAAAACATTTAAGCTATCAGGCCTGTTTTAGAACCTCGTGCTATGTAAACATTTAAGTTGTCAGGCCTATTCAAGAACCTCAAAAAAAGTGTCAATGCTCTAAACCTTCGGTATGTAAACATTTCAATACAAATAATAATAATAATAAAATGACATATTTATATGAAGTCAATGAATTATCGATCACTATAGTCCCTCTACGCCTTCGGCAGGGACTAATAATAAAAAAAACATTAAAAAACAGTATCCATGCTCAGAACTTTCGGTATGTAAACATTTCAGTGAAATTGTAATAAAAAATAAAAAAGAGCATGTAAGCTCAAAACATTGGATATCTAAACATTTACAACATTGGGAACAACAAAGTTGGCAATAAGACCTCCAATATATTCTCCAATGAGACGATGGCATACAAGGTTTTTTTTATTATATAAAAAATAATGTTTTTACTTCTATAGTACGAACAATACAGATGATGCGAAAATTTATAGTCAAAGGACATATTAATATGAAGTCAACGAATTATGGATAGCTATAGTCCCTCAATGCCTTCAGGAGAGACTAATAACAATTATGCTAACTTATAATGAACAAAGATAAATTTAGATAAAACTCACACAATCACATAAATAAGCCCATCATAAATGACAACATACCCTCAATTTACAATATAATGTTTTACATAATTTTAAAAATGCATTGCCACTATGACGCTTATCACCCGGTAAATGACCGACAATTCTATTAATAAACTCTTCTTAGGAGAAATCCTCATAACACGATCCTTAAAAAAAAACTAATATAAAAGTTTTTATAATAACAATTAAAAGAAAATATTTTTTTATTTGTATAATTAATTTTTTTTACAAATCATATATATATATATATATATATTATATTTTATTTTTTACATATTTTTATAAATATGTTTTTAATTATTTTTATTTTAATTTAATATTATTTTATTTATTTTCAAAAAATGATAATTAAAAAAAAAAAAAATTATATTATACAATCATGTGCTAGTATTATTTAACCTTAACATATAAACTAAATCCCATATTAATTATTAATCATTTTTATACATAGCTAGATAAATAGATATAGTATACCTTTTAACATTTTTGTATAAGTAACTACACTATCTTTAACTTCATCATAAATACCATTTTTTTCCAACTTCTTGTTCTTTAATAAATAAATTCTCATCCTTTTCTTTATTTTTTATATTAAATTCTTATCCGTTTCTTTATTTTTTAAATTTTCTTCCACATCTATTTATTAAATATATCTATTTATTAAATATGATTGAATAATTAATTTCTTCTTTTATAAATATATTTTTTTTCTTTTCCATTGTATATAATTATTTTTATTTTTTTATTCTATCTTTTTTAAGTGATTATTCCAATATTTCTTTTCACCTTTTTACATAATTACATTTTCTGCATTTTCCATCTTCTTATTAGTCTTTCATATATAATTATTTTTATTTTTTTATTCTATCTTTTTGAAGTGATTATTTCAATATTTCTTTTTACCTTTTTACATAATTATATTTTCTGTATTTTTCATCTTTTTATTAGTCCCTGTGAAGGAAATATAGCAATGAGTTTGCTATCGATTTGACATTAATTTGTCTTGTATTTTAAATTTATGTATGTAGTGTAATGTTTAACTTAATAAAACAAATATATATTTTTTGATATAATAAAAATATTTGTTTTTTTCATTTTTGATTGGTTGATATATGTCAAGTCTTATTGTTGCCTTCACGTATTTCAATATTTGAAATTAATTACATAATCAATAAACTTGGTTATAAGTACATAGTACCTTTTATATAAAAAAAAATTAAGAAAAAATGTAAAAATGCCATATGTTCTCTCATTATTACTATCCATTTATTTCATTATTAGCGCATTTCAGTAAACTTGGTTATAAGTACCTATTACCTTTTATATCAAAAATTAAGAAAAAAAAAAAAAAAATGTCATGTGTTCTCTTACGATCCATTTATTTCATTATTATTGCATTTATGTTTTTCTCTTATCATTAATACAAAGTGTACTACTATATTAATACAAAATGATATATATATAATTATATATGATGACATATGTGTAATTTCTTTTTAATAGTAATTTTGAATTTCTTTTTAAATGAAAATAAATTAGTAAAAATATAGTTAAAGATGAAAAACAAAATGATATAGACAACTTATATATATATATATATTTCCCTTTTAATAATGATTTTGATTTTTTTTTTAATAAAGACAAATAATAATTATAGCAAATTGACAATGGTTTTATAATAAATTGATAATTGTTTGGACACTCTAACTAGTTCAATGATCCGATCTAAGTACACTCTATTTCCAAATTTACTTGGCAGGGATTAAACTACCATACAACCCTTGTTATACTTTACTTGGTTTTACATTTTTACCAAGTTCAATATTCTTATTCGTTGCTTAATTTATTACTTTTACTTTTTCGAATAAGCCTTATTTGATTACTTTTACTTTTTCATCTTATTATACTTTACCTCGTTCTTCGTTTTTACATCATCTTAATTAGGTAGTTTTCTTATTAGTTTTGTCATTCTTCTTGATCTTCTTAAGACATGGTCTTAAAAGTCCAATTATTTTGTGTGGTTTAAGGTATAAACGTCGTACTACTTTATTTGATTACTTTTACTTTTTCAGACCAACCTAAATGATATGTCCAATATTAAAAGAATGGAATTGCTTTACATGATTGCTCTTACATTTGTCTTGAGACCAACCAGTACGAGTGCCACCCGTGATTTAAACAAATCCAAAACTCATTAGGATGCATGGCGTGTGAAAGCTAACTTTAAACTGTAAACCTGCTGGAAAACATGAAAATTTCCTTTTACGTAGTCACACACAGGAGGTATGAGTTACACAACACAAAACAATATCCATCATCAGATATAAGTACAATTCGCAAAAATAAATATCTTATTCATTTACATATCATATTTGAAAAAGACAAATTTCAAGTTTTTCTACTTTGCTGCAGAAAATGTTGATTGGCAATCTTTCAAATCTCTTTGTTTGATGTTTTAATTCTTGTACCCATTGCATAGTATATACCCTCTTCATCGAGCTGCAATGCTTGTTTTGATTGTTTTGATAGCTGGTCTACTTCGTTATTATATTCCCTATAGATGTGTTGAGCTTTAAGTTGTTGAAAATTTTCGCTCAATACTTGAATTTTTGTCATCCAAGGCTGAAGTGAAACCACCTGTAAATTGTTTTCATGGGAAAACCAATCAATAATAAGAGTCTCCAGCCAATTATATGATTTTAACCTTTTTGTATAAAGAAAAATACAAAATACACCACATGGCTAAAATTTCACCCCTGGTATTGGTTCCAGTGCCACAATTCATCATTAGGCTGGAAGTACCCAAATATGGACATTTTAGTACAGCTCCAGCCCCACATTTTGTGCCTTCACATTGTGAGGCTCCATAAAAAAAACCCACTTCCAGGTTCCAGTCTAATAAAGGAGACCTAGCAATCCTATCATGTTGGACTAAAAGTATGTTTTTGTTTTCCCCCAAGACCTATAAAATTATGTTCCAAACCCTTACCAACGATGATGGATGATCCTCAAAGATAACCAAGTTTATGTGCTTCCATATCTCCTAGCATATATAACAAAGATTTTATTTCCAGCAATCCAAATTTGAAAACACTCAATTATCTGACCACCCTCCTAGAAACTATTTAGTTTTAGTTTCTTTAAGATTGAGTACCAAATATATTTGGTGAAGTTGCACTTAAAAAACAAGTGATTTAAAGTTTTCTCATTTTCCCCAAATAGAACACAACTACTAGAACCAATCATCCCTCTTTTGGTCAAAATTTCCCAGGTGAGTATTTTTTGTTCTAACATTAACCAACATAAAAGATTAACTTTAAGTGGAATCTGCCACTTCCAAAGTTCTTTACACTAGAACATATGAAATCCCTCTGACTCTTCCATCATTTGTACTTCATATGCTTGTTTGGACGTAACTTGTCCTTTTTTTGTATTCCACAACCATATTAATGTATCATTTTCAACATTTAATTCAAAACCCTACCCCACTAAAACTTTAACATAATTATCTCAATCCTCTTTTTGTCCTCCCTCTAGTCCAAGAGTGTCTTCCTTCTTCCATCTTAAAACACTTGGATCCTCAATATCAATTGTCCCTACTTGTGCAACAAAATTTATGCCTTGTGCATGCATAATACTAATTAAATTCTTTGAGAGTTTATAATAGGACTGAGACCCAATCATTGGATCTTCTCCTATTCTAATGTCCCACCCATTTCCAGGCTTCCAGACAAGCCAATCAGTTAGGATGGATAATGAGAAAGTTAAGGCTCTTCAACAGTTTAATAAACCAACCATTTTTTCCTGCCTTGCCTGAACCATTCAACAACAATTTTATTTTTCAAGTATTTTTTGTATGCCACTTCATGCTAGAGCCCAGGAACCATTAGGCACCTCCACAAAATTTTAGCTTCCAGTGCTTTTAGAAAAGAGAAGATATTTTTAATACCCCACCCTCCTATCTTTTCTGGTTTAACAATTATTTTCCAGTTTACCAAGTGCATACATTCTTTTACTTTTTTCCTAGTCCATAAGAAACTAAACATCTTCCTTCTAATTCTATTTAGTAGGATTTTTGGAATCTTCGCCAAAGAAAGCTAGTAAACATGTATGCTTTCTAAGATAGATTTTACTAGAGTGACCTTGCCCCCTAAGGTAAGCCATCTATGACTCCAATTCGAGATTATTTTTTCAATTTTTTTCTCCAGCTAGCTTCAGTCTACCAATGTATAATAGGTTGGTTTAGTAAAGAAACCCAGGTAATTAAAACCAACATCTAAAGGTTTAACTTCAAGAGGCATAAACTCTTTCAAAACTGTAAGCTCCTCTTCTATCGACCCTTCTTCCAGAGATAAGGAATTTTGTGGGATGAATGAAATCCTCGTTGCTTTAAAGAATAGATCCAGTATCTCCTTAAATATTTTCCATTCTGTAATGGTTCCATTCCCAAATAATAACACACAGTCCACAAAATAGTAGATCTGTAATTCTTATACCTTTTTCCACTAAAACACCTTCAATTTTCCTTTCCTCAACCAACTTCTGGATGGATCTACTCAAACCTTCTACAACAAGTAGAAATAGTAGTGGGGATATTGAGCATCCTTGCCTGAGTTCTCTTGAACTTTTAAAATAATTGGAAGGGCTTCCATTTATCAAGACAACAAAATTTGTAGTAGATACACACCCCATAATCCAATCTATAACCTCTAAATTCAGTCCAACCTGTAGTAAAACTAACCTTAAAAAACCCCAATCCACCCTGTCATATGACTTCATCATACCCAGTTTAAGGACCAAATCTTTGATATTTTTTACCTTGATACTATGAAAGGCTTCTCGTGCCACTCCTATGGCATCTGAAATTTCTCTACCCTCCAGAAAGCCAAATTGTTCCTTTGATATCCCTGTTGAGAGTGATGCTTTAATTCTGGTTGCAATAATTTTTGTGATAATCTTGTACACCAGATTACAAAGTGAAATTGGTCTATACCCCTCAAAAGATTTTGGATTATCACTTTTAGGAATAAGGGCTAGAAAGGTAGCATTTAGGGCTCCAACAACCCTACCTTTCAGTCTAGACTCTTCAACCACCTCCAAAAGTTCATTACCCAAGAGATCAAAGAAATCTAGGAAAAATTCTACATTCCATCCATCCATCCCAATACTTTTTGATACATAAAAACCTTCCAGAGTTGTTAATATTTCAGATAGGATAAATGGATCAACAATTTGAAGGCCTTCTTCCTCAGAGAAAATCCCAGGATAAGCCCTTATAACTGCCAATTGATTGGAGATAGTAATATTTTCCTGAGCCTTAAAGATATTATGAAAATATCCAATGGCTTCCTTTTGTAGACCCTGTTGACAAGTGACCATTGATCCATCCTCCTTAGTTATATCCCAAATAGCATTGGCCTGCTTTCTAGAATTTGCATAAGCATGAAAAAACTCAGTGTTCCAGTCTTCTGAAGCAAGCCAGTTTATCATGCTCTTTTGTCTCCAAGTTTCCTCCTCCTGTTTTAAAAGGAATGATTTTATCTTTTCTTTTTCTAGTACCAATAATTTGCCCCCCTCCTTCTCAAAACCCTCGGGAAAGTCAGAATAAAGAATGTCTAAATCAAGTTCTATCTGTATCAATTCGTCCTTTGCCAAGATTTATTTATTTATTTCCCAACTAATGATTGAATATTTAAGTAGTTTGAGTTTTTGTACAAGAGAGTCCATCGGATTTAAATTATTTGTCTCCAAAATCCCATTCCAAGACAATCTCACTAAGTTAACAAACTATGGATCCTCCAACCAGACAAAATTAAATTTAAAGGGACAACAATACTTTTCTTTTTCTTGTTCTACATGTAGGATTACTGACATATGATCATAAACCTTAATATTGCTCACCCAAGATCTGTATCTGAGTCCTGACAGGGCTAACCCCTCATTTATTAGAAATCAGTCCAATCTCTTCGCTATGTAGTCCTGATCACTTCTACCATTTCTCCAGGTAGGAAGACGTTTTATTGGTTCAACATCCACCTGTCCTTTATCTTGGATCATTTGGCTAAAGTATGAATGCATTAGATCAGATCTAGTGTGGGGACCCCACACTTCCCTATTTGCAATGGTAAAATTTAAATTGCCTCCCAGAATTAGGTTGTGGTCTTTGAGTATCCCGTCCCTCTCAATCTTCACCCAAAAATTGTGTTTGTCTCCATACCGGCCATAACAGTTAACCAACATTATTCTTTTGTTTAAATCCTTTACCAATCCATCTAAAAGTATCCCTACAAGAGTCAGAAAAGAAGGGAAGTCATATTTTCTCAGATTCCATGCAGATAACAGTCTGCCCAATAATCCTAAGGAATCCACCCCACATAAATTCCAAGTAGGAAGTAATTTAGCAAAAATCTCCCTCGCTTTAATATCATGGACCATGGTTTCCTGGATAAGTAGAATGTTTGGTTTAACAAGAGCTAGAAACCTTTTGAGGGCTAAAAACTTTGGAGCACCCGCAACTCCTCTAACATTTAAAGAAACTACAATCATTTCTTAACCCTTGCTAGGGATTTCTGAGATCTAAGTGCCTGGGGACCATCTACAACCAGAATTCCTGTATTGGCCTTTGTCTCCTTCTCTTTTCCTAGATTCCTAACACTTCTTGTTTTGAGAGGTGAAAAGTCTTTTTCCGGGCTTCCAAAAACAACCCATTTAAAATTGAGGACTCTCCCACCGAGCTGCACAAACTGTTTCTTTTCATTTTCTCATCTAAAGGGGCCTTTACTAATGATGAAGGCAAAGTATCTCCACCTGAGTAGATCGGAAGAGGAGATCGATTGAGAACATCTTTATAAGAGGGGATAAAGTTCACTAAGGAATCAACTATCTCACTAATCACATATGAATCTGTCTGAGTAAGATCACCTACATACTCTTAATTTACCACTATATTCCCACAGGTTTTAGTTTCCAAATCAAAATAAAAAGTACACTCTCTCGATGGAACAGGAGGTCCTTCAAGAGTAAACGAATTTCGCTCCTCCAACTCCTCATTGGACCATGTCACAGGGCTCAAAGTTAAAGTTGGAAGACATGACTTCCTTCCTTCTAGCTTATTTAATTCGAGTTCCCATAACGAAGACTTAACAATCAAAATCAACCCTCCCAATCCCCCCGGGTCTAACTGTGAGTGACCACAAAGAATATTTAATGAATCCTGTTCAATTCCAGAAGATGCAGCATCCAAATTCAAGGGTGAAAAAACTTCAACCGAAGGGTTTGAAATAGCTTCCAATCTGACACTACCCCCCTTCCCCAAATCCTTACTCACCAATTCCACAGGATTCAAACACCGAGAAGGAAAACCAACATCCCCCCATCTCAAAGAGGTAGCACCAAGCACCCCTCCCAAATCCATCCCATCTAGGGCCCTTCCCAATTCCATTGAGGAAGAGCCTAACCTGTTACAAGCCTCCATGAGCTTCTTTTGTTTTCCCTCCCAACCGAGTTTCTTGGATCCCACACTAACATCTAAGAGAGGATAAACACGAATGCCTTAAATTCAGATTGGGGTCAATCATCTTTTAGGAGGTCTCCAAACCAAAGTCCTGAATCTTAAAAAAAATAAAGTGTAGACAAAGAGGAAAAAAGTCCAGGGCACATACATTTTAACTTACCAAGAACTGTGTCTCTAGCCAATTCCACAGGGAGTATGGACTCTGAAATGCTGACAAGTTCAATACTTGGAGAAGTTCATTGCATCTCCACCTCCATATCGGACTCTGAGCCATAACATTAGGGGGGCAGAAACTTTCGAAACCCAAGACAATTATGCCACAGATGTCTTGTTTCCTTACAAGTCGCACATCTAAAAGAAACCCCAAGATAATCTAGCTTTTGTCGGTGCACAAATTCGCAACAATCGATAAACAAATCAACAGATAGACCTTGTTGTATGTCGAATTAGACTAATAAGCACCAAACCCATCTATCCTGGCCAGCTAGAAACTATGGATCAACATACAAGAATTTACCAATTGTGTCTCCAATCACCTTGAAGGCCTCCATATTCCAGAAAGCTAGCGGACACCCAGGCAACAACACCCATAAATGACAAAACCGAAAGTGATCCTTCTCATTGTTAAAGTAATGTGTTCATCGCTTCAGCATGAGACTCCCAGTTCTATAAATCCAGACCCTATCCAACATCACCATTGCATCCTCCAAAGATTTAAACCTAAAATAAAACCAACCTTTTACCAGTATAAAAGCCTCAGGGGTGTAGCCCAAAACTGGGCTCCAAAACTCTTCCACCCAACTGTGGATGTCTTTTGACGAAATCAACCAGTAACTAAACCAACCCACCAATGCACGAAGGGACAAATGAGTAACTTCCCTCATATCGATATCTCATCCAAGTGTCATAATAGTCTTCCTTTGCTTGAATCTCCAAGCCGTTAATCCTCCCGACATTTTTGCCTCACCCACTACCTTGAGTAGTCATGTCCTAGGAGTAAAAGTCGCCTCCGTGCAAGAAACCCTTACCCTAGACTCACCACCCTTACCTGTTGAAATACATTTCAACCCTCCCAGTCTAGGCTCCTTACTGCAGACACCTGCCTCCAATGTCTGTGGAGGGGAAGAGATCGAAATCTGTGCATGAAGGTTTTTTCCACTTTTATCCCGACCTCCGCCAGGCTTCAGCGCCTCCCCCTCTGACCATACACCAAGAGAAGCACTCCCTTCTCATGGAGGAGATTCCTTGGCTCTTTTCCCTTTTCGACAGAAGAAACGTTCGACCTACCTACACCAGTCTCCCCATAGTAAAAGCCTCCCTTTGCAACTCGCATAGAGGAAGAACCTGACTATTTTGCAGGAAGAGAGATGGCACGTGTATTCCACCCTCCATCCTCTTCCAAGGCAAAAAGTTCATCGATGATCCCAATGGGCCTCGTGTCCATCAATCGATCAATCGAATCGTCACCTGTCCCATAAAAAGTACAAGGAATAACTTCTGGCTTAATGGAATTTACTCGCGGTTCAGTCAGATTTGAAAACCGACGGTACGCTTTCAACTCTTCCCTATACACCTCGCCGGTTTTGTGTAGACTTATCTGGCTCCACCAATAATCATCTTCCATCCCTGATCCGGGATCCAACACTGCAATTGACATCGAGATCAAGTACCATCTCAATCAGTCGCTAAAACAAAAATCTGCCCTAGTAAGACCCTCTACCCACCTTAGAACGATATGAATCTGCCCGAGTAAGACCCCCTACCCATCTCTCAACGATCTGAGCCCTCCATACTCCTTACCTACTCCCCTCTTGAAGCCACCAAGGTCCGATCGCTCAGGATGTACGTTTGTTTTAACACTCATGAACACATAATCTTTTTTTTTTGAACTCTGAAATTAACATATATTTTTTTTCTAATTCCCAAATTCGCATAAGCTTTTCTTCTTTCTCAAGTTCCGCTTCAGTGTTAACACATAATCTTTATTTCTTTTTAATTATAGTAAAATTAAAATTATTTACAAGAAAATAAGTACATTTAATTTTTTATTAAATAATTTTTAATTACTTTTCATTTAATTTAATATATTTTTTATAAAAATAATAATAGTAAAAGAAATAGAAACGATTTTCAAAATGCACATAATGGTTAAATGATATTATTAACTTGTCTTTTCTAACCATTTGTTGACCACTATTGTCAAAGGGACACTGAAGCAAACGGAAACGCTAAAATATGAGAAACGTTTGTATGATTATGCAGGGCAATCAAACAGGTATTTTAAATTTGTATTTAATAAGGTTATTTTTTTATTTTTTTATTTTGTATATTTAATAACTAAATATTTGTTTTTAATAAATTTGATATATTTTTTACTTTATTAAATTAGCTTAATTTATGTTATCATGATTGAAATTAATATATATACAAAATTATAAATATTAAAGTATTGGTTAATTAATTTTGTTTAGTGTATATTATAAATATTAAAGTATTGGTCAATTAATTTTGTTTAGTGTATATTATTTAAACTAACGTAATGATAATTTAATATGATTATATTTTATGTTTCATATTAAATAATATTAGTGTATTGTATCTTAAATTTTTAACAATATATATAAATAAAATGTATGATTTTAAGGATAGTTTTTTTAAATTATTTATCATAAAATAATATGATAAAAAAGAAATTAACAAAATATTTTATTTAAAGTTTATTCTTTTAATATTAATTAACCTTTTAAATTTTTAATATTTTAAAAAACATCACTTTTTTAACTTTAAAAATTTATATATTTTTAATTTCATAATTTAAATTATAATATAATTTTCATATAACAGTTAGATTAATAACTTTGTTACTTGCTCTATTAATCTATTCTCTAAAGTTCATTCAAAATTCATTAAAAGTTATAAGAATTATATTACAACAAACTTACCTTATAAAATTTAATATTTCAGCGTTCTCACGGTAATCCAAATTTGTCCACCTAATAAATAATTTACATGATTCATCTTTTGTTATATTGACATTTCATCAATGCACTACTAACGGGTTTAAAGGCTCCACTACAAAAATTTCAAAGGTTTACACTAGACTAAATGTCTGCAATTGAAAATAAATATTTAATTCAAAGCGCAACATATTTTATTATATATTTTTTTACCTGGTCTTTGTTTCTGAGTTTTTTTCATTGTAATTCTTATAAATCTGTGCCTGTCAAATATTAGCAAATGCAATATTGTTTATCTAATGGAATATGATATTTTATATTTTCAATAAATCATTCTTATTCTGATTTTTTTTCATTGCAATTCTTATAAATCTGTGCCTGTCTGGAATATTCGCAAATGCAATATTGTTTATATAATGGAATATAATATTTTATATTTTCAATAAATCATTTTTAAGAGTTCGTTTTCCTTTTGTAACAGTTCAGTTTAGTAAAACATGAAAGTTCAGATAATTTTTAAAAAATAATATATCAACACTTGATATAAATTTAAATGATATAATATATTTATATATAAATTAGTTAAATGTATCAAATAAAACGAATGTTGTTTCATTCATTTAATATAAAGAAAATGGAGTTTACATTTTATTTTTTCAAAGCTGATCTGGCTCGCATTTTCTCATTTTTATATGCTTCAAAAACGATTACGATTACCAGCCAGTGGCAAGAGCATTTAAGTCACAATTCTTTTAATAGTTGTGAAGATTAAATTTAGCCGTAGCTTGAACGTTTTGGGGGACATTTGTTGGAAATTCCGCAAAAAATTGTTAGATTTGCAGATTTGAGTAATTATTTCTGTATAATATAGGTGTCTTTAGGGTTTTTCAGTTTGCTGAATCTATTTCTACATTCAGAAATGAATTTTAAATAACAAAAAATAGTGATTTGGCCCAGATTTATGTCACCCAGCTAAAAAAGTCATTTCTTAAAACAATTAAAAACTCCTTAAATTTATATTCAGATGTTTTCAATTTATTGAATTTGGATCATATGGGTTTGGTTTTGAATTGAGTTCTTATTGTTTTTATCAAATTTGGATGAATTCAAAGCCTCTAGTCTTAGTCTTAAAGATGGTTTCTTGGCATATTGCAAAATTCATTTTTGGGGAGTTGAAATAAGTTTGCATCAATTTTATTGAGGTTGGATCATATGGGTTTGGTTTTGAATTGGGTTTTTATGGTTTCTATCATATTTGGATGAATTCAAAGCCTCTAGTCTCAAAGATGGTTTCTTGGACTAGTGCAAAATCCATTTTTTGGGAGTTGAAATAAGTTTTACTCAATTAGTTTTGATTCATTATGCATGTTTCTTTATGATAAGTTTAGTGTTTAGGAGATACATTGTTGAAATTTAAGTATCAATAATCACCTTCATTATAGTAAATGAATGTTGTTACTATCCTTGATTTGTTTTTTTTTTTTAATTTTTACTATGAATGTATTTTACTTTTGGCTCAAGAACTACTATGTTGAAATTGACAACCCATTACATAGTTTTACTCATTCAAAAATATCATGATTATATATTAATATTCTAACATTGTCAACACAAGAAGGTCATTTGGAGGACTATGGGATTCTCAAACATAAAAATGGTGCTTGACAATTCATAGCAAACACCATAGGTAGCAAATATCTCCATTTACAATTTTTTTAATTGAATCTCACATTGGGGACTTGTGTGGATTGTAAACTCATATACCTCATGTACCATTGTATTTGTAAATGGAAATCATTTTTTTTTCAAAGAATTTATAGAACTCCATTAGAATATAGTAATAACATATTTCTTAATATTTCATTTACATCTTTATAGTTCTTATTTTGGAATGTTTGGTTTAGTATTGAACTAATTCAAATAAATTGATATTCCTTATTTTTAGGATGGTTGATAACAAGGTTTTGGTGTAAAGGGAGATTAATTCACTCATATTATTTTGTGAGCTATGCCAAATTCTATATATACGTGGATATTGGGTAATCTTGGATGTCATCAATCTAGTTATTTAAGTCGATGACGGATTTCCTTTTCATTGTGTGTTTTGTTTGATCTAGAGTTAATGCATTTTCCATGATTATGGTATGCTTTAAAATCTAATTAATTATGATGTGAAGGATTAACTCTTACGTTTCATAAATAGTATCTGAATTATATGATGTTAGGGTCCTAACCTCCCTAACCCCTCAAGTGGATAATATGTATTTCTATGTAATAAAGGTCATCATTAGTAAATAAGGCCTATGTAATAATGTTAACACAACTATTGTAGGAAGACTTATTAGAAGGTTTATCCTCTAGAAACTTTCTCCTATAGAATGTTCTAAAGAAGATAGAGGTAGTATATATAGAGGTAGAAAGAATTGTAAATGTTGTCTTGTAAAATCATTTGCACTTAAGATTTTCTCTATTGGAGGTTGCCCACTTGAAGATGAAAGTGATCAATGATTTCTGGAATTAATAAAGGTATCATATTTTGGTCCATATTGTTTGTGAAGGGTGCAAGCTAATGCTGGCCTATTATGATGCGTTGGTGGCAATGTAAAAATGGAAAAAGAACAATCTTTTAAGTTAAAGGGATTATTCAATTACGATGAATTTGAATATGGTATAAAAATATGAAATGTACAAAATTGAATTAGTTTTCCAAATAATAATTGTTATTTATAGAATTTGTGAATAACTATGTGAAATATGCATTTTTCTAATAGTGGTATGTTATTTTTCAAACAAAGCATAATACATTTGTTTTTGTTATTGCAGGTGTTGAGTACCTTAATGATGAAATCTCCTTTAAAAAATTATAGAATTGTAGACAACCCATTTTTCTAGTGCGGGGTATTTTTTCAAAATTTATAATATTAATTTTATATTTATTTTAAATGATGAAACACATTATATCCTTCAAATTACAATGACTTGGGTTAGTGTAGGTTACAAGGTCCTTAACATTTTAAAGCATATTTTTTAAGATTGTAGATTTCAATGCATTTTACTAGAATATAACTTATTCTTAAAATGGTTATGATGATAAAAGGTTATATAAGAAATAAAAAAGGTATGCATTTTAGGGTTATGATGTATGTCAAGACAAAAATAGATTAAACATAGTAGATTATATTAATTTTTTAAAAAATGTATATTTGGAATATGCATAGCGGAATCTATATGTGTCTATAATTTCATTGACAATGGATTTGTATAGCCTATAAAAAAATAAAATAAAAAATGGAGATATTTAGATGTATTCATAAAAATGGAGGTTTTAATGTTTTTGCAGACCAAACCACTATGTTTTACATCCCAAACCTAAAAATTAGGAAACCAACTCAACAAATAGATACACTAGAGTTGTTACTCCCACCCAGAAACAAATTGAAATGAAAATAATACATGCACACTTTAGGAACATGCTCATGTTTCTAAAGAGAATGTGCATTACTAAAGAGCACACACATTCCTAGAGCACATGCACGTTCCTAAAACATGTGTGCGTTATTAAGAATAGGAACACACACATGTTCTTAACAATATTGTTATCACATGAACTATAGGTTGGGAAAATCCTGACGCAATCCATGAGATGGTGATAAATGTGGGAGAGTCTACCCACTATCACCTTAGATAAACCCTCTTCTCACTTTAGTGAAGGATAAATCCAACACAAGGGGGGAATTACAGGTGACCCTAGGGGGAAATGAGATGGACAGTGAGGTTGTGGAAGTGAAGCCCCTATAGGGAAAGTTGTAGAGAGATAAAAGGATTGGGATGAAGTCTCGTTAATGAGGGAAGGTTTCCAAGAAGTAGTGTACCTATAGAATATAGTACTACCTACCGAAGACACAAAAAGAGATGAATATACAAGCCTAAAGATCAAGTGGACAAGCAAGTTAAGCTTGTTGTCCCAAACTACTGCAGTAAATAAGAATATATATCAGCAAGGAACAAATCTAAGTATTGCATATACAACCACTCAAAGAATCAAAGATTCATTGAGAAATGAAGCATAAAACAAGTAGATTAGTTTCCAATACTTTAACACAAAATTTAGTGGTATTAGAGGGTTGTTGTATGAATATTTCAGAGTATGTTTGTAATAGCCAAGTGGTTGTAGAAAATATTTTCTACAACAACAAGTTTTAACCTTGAGATTAAGCAAGTAATCCGAGAAAAAGTTCACCAATAAGCAATAGAATGATAGTAATGGCTTACAAGTAAATTTCCACGATTGAAATGCAAGTTAAAACTGAAGATATAAAGTGATTTGTTGTAGCCCTAATGGTTGTAGCTTTTATTAAGTAATAACTCCAAGAATAGCCAATCAAGATGCCCTATAGGCTTTAGTAAGATTAAAGCATCAAGAAGAGATTCCAACTTGAACAAAATCAATATCTCTCTAAATCACATTTACCAATGCAAACAATTTATTTCTCCAATGCAAATAAAGATTAGTGCCTTTCCAAATGGGTTATGGAGTCTTCTTGAATTAAGTTAGGTCTACTAAATCTCAAGGGGTGTAAGCCATTTTACTCCCTTGAGATAACAACCATAACAAGGTAAAGTATAGGAGGGTGTAAAAAATTTACTCCGCCTAGAAGCCTTTGCAATATCCTTTTCAACAAACAAAAATGATAAAACTTGGTGGAGATTGTAAACACTTATACTCCTTGTTGGCGCACGGTTGTAAGACCATAGGTTCAATTTACTTTACCAACAAACCTTGTAGACACAGGCCCTTTCGGCATCACCTGCATGCAAGTGAAGTCTCACTTGAGTTATCTATTAGGGCTACAAGAACCAAGTTTCAACAGGGATGAGGGGATGGGATGCTATTTATCATGTTCATTCTTACTTATCTACCCCGTGTGCATTATTTTGTATCCCTTCCCTTGATAAATTAGTAAACTTCAATTATGCAACATCATTGTGAAATAGATTGCAACACAAACTATTCATTGTAACATTCATCTTTACTGCACATCAATCATCTACTACACATATATAGATCTAGTTATGCATAAATAGAACATTCATGAACAATCATATAAAAATACATTCAAACACATAATTTAACATGGTTCACCCAAACTTCAGGCTACGTCCACAAAGAATGGCTTCTTTATTATTCTTTATGCAATTATCGCAGGCTTGTGAATCATTCTTACAATACATAAATCATGACATACTTCCCCATATTTCCTAGATGTTCTGAAGTGTGATCCTATCTCTGCAAAACTCTCCCTAAACCTTTAGACATAGACTCTCTCATTATCAGTTTATTCTCTCACTCTCCTTGCAAACCACTTTCGGCCTTCAACATTCAACATGATTTCAACATAAATTCAACAAGCTATTCTACCCGACCCATTACATATTTATACATAAAATTTAGGTCTCAAAACCCTATTCATTTATCCAAAAACCCTATGACAACTCATGATTACAACTCAATGTTTTGACATGCTTTTCCTATCTTTGCACCTACATGTTGCCTTTACATTCCCGACTGCTATCCTTCTTGCTTTTGTGCATCTATATGCTTTTACATGCCTCATTGGTTTTCCGTGCGCACTCATTCTTCATTCTTCGAACTTCCTGTCTAACAGGCCCCCAACACTCACATGTAGCTCGTCCTAAGCCAATTAAGCCTTTTGTTTCACACCCCTCCATGCTTCCATGAACGTTTGGGATGTTTCCTTTATTGTCACGACTTTTTTCTTGACTTCTACTTATTGTGCCAAAATATCCTCTACGACCTACACAGTTGGGGCATGTGTTTCTCCTCATTGTCATGTGATGCATGCTTTACCTTTCCCTATGCAGTTGCCAATTATCCTATTACCCTTAGTGCTTCGTCCTGCAGTGACACTAATCATTGTTGGACAATATTTTGTTGGTCCCTTATCTTTTCTATTTCTTTGTACGATTTCCTTTGTGCCAGTATGTTCATCATGTGCTCTATTGGTGGAAGAATACTTATGTTCTCCGAAGCCTTATGTGTTTTTTCATGCACATCTCTTAATCTATCTTTCATATCCTTCATCTCTGGATCTTCCATCAGATTTGTTCAAATCTATGCACTTTCCTCACATAGCTTTGCAAATTCCTCCTCCAGTCTCTTAATACTTGCTACCACGGTCATAACAATTATTTCTCTTTCTTCCCTTTCCATTGGTGGTTTTCTTGGCATGGTGCATGATTCCAAGTATTTGATGCTGGCGCACAAGCCTTTAATGAATTCCTTTATGTTTAAGACTTATTGTTCAAGTGTAGCTTTTACCACCATTGGCATTTATAGAATATCCTTATAGATTTTTTGGATGGCTTGTTCTATTCGCTTTGCCTACTGCTCAACCTCATCTTTCTCCTTCAATATTCTTTCGGCCTTTCCCTCAGCCTTGCTCTTCTCCTTCAATATCCTTTCAACCTTTTCCTTAGTTGCACTCTTCTCCTACAAAGAAGTTGTATACTCTTGTTGAAACTATTTCTTCTCCATCGTTACCTTTTCCATTTCACTTGATGTTGACTCTGCACAGAACCATATCTCCTTCACAATACCAATGTGCAATCCTTGTAGTACTGTAGTGGGAATATGTGAAACAAGTAATTCAAAGTGACTTAGTCATTGTATCTCCTCCCGCATATTTGGTGTTGGGCACTCAATTATATCTAGTGTGATATTAAATGATCTGTGTCATGTTTCCATGCATTAAAAGTAAGAGTTTGTGGCCCCTACCTTCCCAGTCGATCATGTTGATGGTTGTTCACTGGATATGTGATTTGGCGTTATCCTTGCTGCTTCCAAGTGTTGGCACAGGGGCAGACCTAGGGTTCAACGCTACAACAACGCACCAACAAAACCCTAACTATCGACCCTTTCGACAACACCTGTGAAGCAGATGAAGTCTCACCTGAGGTAGAGGCAGGGGTGGTTGCAGGACTCCATTGTCTAAAACCTTAGCTGGGACATGAATTTTTGATTGTAATACTTAGCCGAGCACTTAGCACTGTCAATTCACCAATATTTAACCAATATCTACTTCGCAGATAAAACAGAGCATCGTAGCATTCACCCTGATTTAGTGTATTTAAGCACTCAACATAAATAAATGGATCAGATCTAGCATATTCAAGCACTAAGAACATTCACATAGGTCATATCTAGCGTTCAGATTCATCATAATCACAAAGAACAAACAAATCTATCTATCTATCTATATCAAGCACTTAGAAGATAACACATAAATACACCAACACATCACACAAAGAAGAGCAACAAAACATATATGTGGTTCACCCCCACCTTGGGGCTACGTCCACCAACTCTTCTTATTTATTAGCTTTGGTCAAGCTTCTTACAAGCACATAGCATCAAAATCTTACTCTGCAGAAGACAAAAGATCTGCCCGCACCCCGCTAGATCCTTCTTCTTATTGAGCTAGGGTACAACACCAAGTATTCTTACAATTACTTGCACTTAGCTCTACAAATCTTACACAACATGCAAAAAGAATTTACAACTGTTGATCACATAGATCCAACATCTAGCACTTAGCATCCCATCACATAGATGCCTCTCAGATATCTCACTCCTTACATTGCTTAGACATCTATATATACATTACAAAAGTGGGCCTAAGCATGGGTAAACCCATGGCCCGACATCCCATACCCGTTACATAATCCAATTACCCAAAAAGGACCCAAAAAGGGGCCAAGATCCCGCGATATCTTCTTCTTCTTGCGCTCCACCTTTGACAGCCTGTCGAAGTCCCCAAAAATAGGTCAAACATGACCAAGAACCCTCAAAACTTGGTCAAGGGCCAAAAGGCCCCAAACACTCACCTGTGACTCATCCCGAGTCACTCTGGTATGACTATTTTTGCTTCAAATGCCTTGATCTTGTCTCGAGATGCTTCGACTTGTTGTTGTGCCACGACCTCCTGTTCAGCAAATTCTTGGATGACTGCATCGTTGACGAGTCCTTCTAGGCATTGTTCAACTGTAGTGACAACCTGTTCCAGTTCTGTTCCTCTGCCTTCTACTTCTATAAACAATTGGTAAGCCTTGTCTTGTACAGGTTGGAGCCTTTGAGTTACTTCCATAAATTTTCTTTGTATAGCGTGGATCTATTTTTGGGTTGTGTGCTTCTCTTTAGATTGCTTCATTCTTTCCACAGCTGGCAGGAGATTCAACTGTTCTTGTAGTGTTTCTTCTTACTGCTTCTCTTCCTGGGGTTGCGACTCCAGTGTCTTTAATTTTGGAGTCTCAGCAAGCTGTTTGTATGTCAGGGCACGACGATCACTCAACTTCTTGCATTCCATAGCAAGGGCCTTTAGCGCTGCGAGCAATTGCTTCTCTTTGGTCCCTTACATCTTGTGGTGTTTTGGGTACAATGCGTAGCTCCAAGTCTGCTATGCATTGTTGTAGATGTTGGATGGCTTATGCGAGTTGTTCTACCTGCTGTGTAACTTGGTCATCTTCCTTGATTTCTAAAATTGTCACAGAGCGAAGTGCTCTGTTGACTACTTCCTTCACTTCAAGTTGCTCTGTGATTAACTGTTCCTTTCCTTGTTGCATATGTGCTTTCTCTTCATTGAAATTCGCTTGGAGAGAAAGATTTTCCTGTTCTGTAGTGCTATGTTGTTCTACAAGTACTCCTTGCACCTGCTTCAAGGCCTGGGTGGATTGTTCTATTTCTTCTTGTGCTCGTCGAAGGCGTGCTTCGACTGTATTAGCTAGGCAGTGGAGTTGGGTTGTCTCATCTCCCAACTCTGATTCTCCTGATGGCAGTGGCGCAATGGAGAATACGCTTCTAGACTGAAGGGCCTATTGTACCCCTTGGAGATCGACCTCAATTCGATTGTACGTCTCCTCCTTATTAGCTTCTTGTTTCTCTTATATTTCTAGTGAAGCATCATTCAGGGCTGCTATGATGAAATCAAAATCATGAGGAGTGAGTGTAGTCTGCATCTTGGTCAAAATGGCTTTTGATTTCTTCTGGGAGGAAGGTTTTGGAGGTGAACCCTTCCTCTTATTTAGGGGATTAACCTCGTATCCTTGCTTCTGATAGAATTCTTTGTCATCTAATTATTCTCCATCACCTCCTCACTATGGTGATATGGAAGCAGTCTTCATGGATGTGCTGTCTAAATATTGGACCTCTTGAGTCTTCTTTGTCATGCTGGGTCTAGGTGTATCATGTGCTGTTTCTAGGCTATCTATGTCGGATATCTCCGCAAGGTCTGCTGGAATAAGGAGGTCCACCGACCAGTCCTTAGTGATCTCCTCCAGGTCTTCCTTCGTCAGCTTGTAGTAGGACTGAAGTTGTTGCTTATGTTCGTCGACGCGTGCTATAATATAAATGAAATGTCGATCTACATTGAATTTCATCAAAGGCCTGAATCAATGTAGAGTGTTCGGAGTCATGCGAGGCTCGAACTGTATGGCTATCTTCAAATGATTGTAGTAGGTATGAGAAACAACATTCAACTGCCACTGTTTATTCATATCACTTGAATACCACAGTGTACTGAAGTTCGTGACCAGTGGTTCAAATGGCTTGATGTCGGGGAAGGTCGCACCTTCCGGCATCTCCCAGGAAATGAATGCGATAAGGATCAAAAGACAAATAAAATGGAATTCATAACCTTGATATTGTGCTTCTCTGCAGTCAAGTTCCAACTGGTTCACCAGGTGCTTCGTCCAGTTCATCTATAAGCCTTCTGCGCACTTCCTTGCGAGGTCGATTATAAAGCCGGTGACTTGGGTAGGTCAGTTCTTTCTTACTAACTTCCATGCAATTAGTTGATAGGTGAGGCGTACTGTGCCACTCTAGATAGAAGCTACCTCGTAGCATCGCATCCCCTTCTTGACATCTCCATAGGTTTCCTTGATTGTCTATGCTAGAGCGTGATCCATGGCTTTTCCTGGGTAAAACTCATGTGGATCAGGTCCTTGCATACTCAACCCTATGATTTGATTGATCATCTTTGGATCAACTGTGATACAATAGTTTAGCCACAAATAACTACCATGGTAACAAGAAAGCAGCAGCTTGACACAGGTATTGACTTCTTGGTGTCTACCAAAGTGTGGAATCTTCATGACATTGAGCAGGGTGGACTGCATGATGTTCATCATCCATGACTAGGGGATTATATTATAATTATTTCCCTTCATCTTGGTCAGGTATTTATATGGGGTGAGCATGTTATAGATATTTCAATCTCCAAGGTTGAAGTCGCTAAACTTCAACGCTGCTATCTTGTCCTGGTCTGCACGAACTGCGCGTATCTCCTTCGGGAGGTACATCGTAACCAGGGTGTACTCGAAATATATGGGCATTCTGTCTCGATTTACTGCACCACTTAGAGGTGGAATATAGGTGGGTAATATGGTCAAGATCAATTTGGCATTCGCTAAGTCATCCCTGTGTTTGGTTCGCTTTTCATCTAATGGTCGGGATGGTCTGGCTGTACGAGTAGTCAACGGAGATGCTTGCACTGTTCTTGTGGATGAAGCTTGGAACCCTATAGATAATCCTCTCTCCGACATGACTCTTTTAGTCATTAGGTTAAGGAGTACTCCTGTCATAGATTCTTCGACTGCGTTGAGCTCCTCAGACATACGTGCTCAGGATTAATGATGTCGGGTTCAAGATTAAAATAAACACTGTAATGAAATAGATGGAAAGAGTGTGATGATCACTGTGAAAAATCCACTTAGTCTGCAGGCTCAAACTCTTGGTTAGAAAAAGTTTTCTCGGTGCATGGCACGACGGGATAAATAGGTAACTCGACAACGGGTCGCTTGCAACGGGTATGAAGCCTTCATTAACTCTGCTCAGTCCATTATGGTGCGGTCTAACGGTCTGGTGGTGAACCATAAATGCCTTTTTATCTGTTCAGAGGATCGGCCTAACGGTTATACTATTCCCAACGGCTATATTGCTTCGCCATGGATAAGTGTCATGTGTCGTTGTTCTGATATCCCGATGAAGCTCCAATTTTGTAAATTTTCCTTCTGCAATGTTCTTTCTGGATCATTCTACAACTTTTCGATCTTAGCTCTCTTCTTACTTAGTTTTCTAGCCTTCTTTCCAATGAGCTTTGTCTCAGTATTCCTTTTTCCATTCTGATTCTTATATTTTTTTGACACAGTGACTTCACGTTGTTGATGTTCTTTCCTAGGATTCAAGGGTAATATTTCTTCTTTATCTGGTATAGGTATTTCAGTGTTCTATGGGTCCTCTAGTGTTCTTGCAACTTCGACATCTATGTTGCTGCTGTTAAATGGATGTGATCTGTTCTCCTATTCTTCAATCAAGTGTGCGATCCTTCTAGTTATAAAATCTTTCAACTTGCTTCTTCTGTTCTAATAATTTTTCTTCCTTTTGTCTGGCTTGATCTCTGTCAATCCAAGTTTTTCCTTGTAACATGGCAAATGGAGTGTTGTCCTTAGTAAATTTAATAATCTCAAAATCTTCTTCTATGAAAGTTCCATTTTCATTCATAGGTATCTGAGCGAGCCTTCCACATAGGTTTATCAACTTTCCTTGGAATAATCCTATTCCTCCTAGTGAAGGAATCATAGTAGTCTTTCCTAATAGTTCCCAAGTTCTTTCTATCATAACATTCACCCGTGTTTCCTCATCCAGAAAACAGTCAACGTCGAAGTCTCCTATTCTTACTTCAATGCATTCTTTTTCTTTGAAGATCTCTGATAATCTGACATGTCAGTGTTCGTTCATGATTTCTTTCATCTGTAGCAATAATTTCTCTGATTATTTCTAGGATTTTTCCATAACCTTAGTTTCTGGATCCGCCTTAGGGTTTTCTTGATTCAGATTCATTGTTTCAACTTTAGCAATCATTCTAGGGCAATCCAAGACTTCATGGTCCATAGCTTTGCAACAAAGACAACTAGGTCTTTTCCCAGGGCATTCCTTAGCAAGATGTCCTGGTCTTCTGCAACTGTAATAGAGGGTTAATCCTCTCTTTCTTTTAAATGATCCCTAGCGTCTCCTGTACTGCGCGCTAGGATCATAGTAGCTAACCTGCAGCAAATTCTTTCTAGGATCCTGCATCCATTTATTAGTCCAACTATTCTTTCTATGCATAGGTGTAACATATCTTTCACTATTCTTATCATATCTACTCATATCGAGCCTTCTTTCATCTATTAGTACCCTAGTTTTCAAGCTAGGATAAAATCTATCAAACATACCTAGATCCATACTTTAGAAATAAAAATTTCCACTTATCTTACTTCTATATAGCACAAATCTTTCAAATTTAGAAATTTTCACTATTCTTACCTTTATCAGAGCACAGAGCCTGTAGATCTTACCTCTTTCTTCAGATATGACCTCCTTAGTCTCACTTTCACCTTTATTAGGGCACAAATATCCTAGATCTTACCTCTTTTATTCAGATATGATTTCTTTTCTTGGCACAAAGCTTCACAAATCAAGTAGAATGCTGCACACAAGGGAAACAAATCTACGCACAATGCTTTCACAGTTTCAGGTCGAATATTTGCACAAAGCTTCTTCTTTCTGAGTTTCCAACAATCACAGTTTTAGGTCCAGACAATGGAACCATTTGTTGGCATAGGTGCAGACCCAAGGTTCAACGCTACAACAACGCACCAAAAAAACCCTAACTACCATCCCTTTTGAAAACACCTGCGAAGCAGATGAAGTCTCACCTGAGGTAGAGGCAGGGGTGGTTGCAGGACTCCAATGTTTGCAACCTTAGCTGGGATACGGATCTATGATTGTAATACTTAGTCGAGCACTTAGCACTGTCAGTTCACCAATATTTAACCAATATCTACTTCACAGATAAAACAAAGCATCAAAACATTCACCCTGATTTAGTGTACTTAAGCACTTAACATAAAGAAATGGATCAGATCTACCAGATTCAAGAACTAAGCACATTCACATAGGTCAGATCTAGCATTCAGATTCATCATAAGCACAAAGCACAAACAAATCTATCTATCTATCTATATCAAGCACTTAGCAGATAACACATAAATATGCCAACATGTTGCACAAAGAAGAGAAACACAACATATACGTGGTTCACCCCCACCCTGGGGCTATGTCCATCAACCCTTCTTCTTTATTAGCTTCGGTCAAGATTCTTACAGGCACATAGCATCAAAATCCTACTCTGCAGAAGACATGAGATTTGCGTGCACCCTGCTAGATCCTCCTTCCTCTCGTGCTAGGGTACAACACCAAGCCTTCTTACAATTACTTGCACTTAGCTCTGCAAGTCTTACACAATATGCACAAATAATTTACAACTGTTGATCACATAGATCCAACATCTAGCACTTAGCATCCCATCACATAGATGCCTCTCAAATATCTCCCTCCTTACATTGCCTAGACATCTATATATACATTAAAAAAGTGGGCCTAATCATGGGTAAACCCATGGGCCAACATCCCATACCTGTTACATAATCCCATAACCCAAAAAGGACTCAAAAGGGACCCAAAAAGGGGCTGAGATCTTGTGATATCTGCTTTGTCTTGTGCTCCACCTTCGATAGCCTGTCGAAGTCCCCAAAAATAGGTCAAACATGACCAAGAACCCTCAAAACTTGGTCAAGGGCCAACACCAAGAGTTGTTGCAGTGTTGTTAATTGTTCCTGCACTTGTTGGTGCAGTTCTTCTTATTTGTGTGGTGCTTTCTCAATTTCTTATTCTATAGCATCCCTGACTTGATAGTTGATTATGTTGACGTGATCATCTGTCAGAGTATAAGTGGTTGGTTCTTTGTGATATTTATTCTTCTTGTGCATAGGGGGGTTGGCCCCTTTCCCTTGTCTTTCATCTTCTCCCTGATTGTTGTAGATTTTAACCTTGTAAAATTATTTACTGGAAACAAATTTTCAGTAAAAGAACAGAAAATATGCAATGGAAAATACACACATAACATAGATATTTTTCCCCTGGAAACCCAAACCAGGAAAACAAACATATTCTATATTCATTAACATCATACATTGTTTACAAAAAAATATACATATATGATCCAACGACATCCAAAACCCTAACCCAATGACCTGGATTAGTCAACAACCCTAATTCCTTAATCAGAAATAGAAAACCATCTGCAAAAAACCATGTGCTAAAAAACCATCCAATAATGGACACGAAAATCGAGGAAACACAAAAAACAAGGCAAGAAAGGAGACATGTTTCCATGTGACCCTTTGCACGACACTGCAGATAGTCGTGAAAAGAATATAACACATACACAACATTCTCCCACTTGTTGGTTTCTTTGCATACATGGGGTTACATGGTTACATAGTCAACAATCAAGGGAAGCAATGCCCATAGATCCTCTACACCAAGAGAACCTCTCAATGCTAAAAAATATTGTTAATGAATCTGCAACATTCGTCAAAGTGTCCATCTTCATCAACAACACTTTATTTTCTTCAACCATGTCTCTCACAAAGTGATATTGAAAATCAATATGCTTTATCTTTGAATGATAAGTCAGTTTCTTTGCTAGAAAAATTACACTATGACTGTCACAATATATCCTTACATATTTTTGTGCCAACCCAATACCTAAACATAATATTTGTAACCATATTGATACCTTCCTTGCATGAGTGGCTGCCATGTATTCAACTTCTATAGTTGTAAGTGCCACTACAAATTTTCTTTTGCTCATCCAACTGATTGCTCCTCCAAACAGGCTAAACACATACCCACTTGTATATCTCCTATGATCCATATCTCAACCCAATTTGCATCCGCAAAGCCATGTATATCCAACACTCTGTCCAATATTGGTCTTCCTTGGTAGCACAATCCATAGCTAGCAGTGCCATGTAAATACCTGAAAACCCTCTTTATTGTTGTCTAATGCTCCTCCCCTGTTTTTGACATATACCTACTCAAAACTCCCACTGCATGTGCAATGTACGGTCTATTAAAGACCATTTCATACATCAAACTTCCAACCACTCTCGCATAAGGAACACAAGAAATTTCCTCCTCCTCTTCTTGTGTCTTGGGACATTGATCCACAGATAACTTTACACCTATAGGAATAGGGACCCTAATCAGTTTACACTCATTCCTATTAAACCTATGCAATATTGTTTCTGCATATTTTCTATTATTTAACCATAGTTTCATATTTTTACAATCTCTTTTAATTTCCATGCCCAAAATTAAATTTGCAACACCAAGATCCTTCATGTCAAATTTGGAGGACAACTGAGTTTTCACATCTCAGATAATATCCTTGTTGTTTCCTATCAACAACATGTCATCTACATACAAGACCAGATAAATAAAATGATCACCAATTAATTTAAAATACAAACAATGATCCTCTTTTCTTCTTGTGAAGCCAAGTCCCAGCATAAAAGTATAAAAATTTTGATACCACATCCTTGGTGATCTTTTTGAACCATACAAGGACTTTTTCAGCTTGCATACCAGCTCCTTGTTTCCCTTCACAACATAACCTTATGGTTGCTTCATATAGATTTCTTCTTCTAGATCTCCATGTAGAAATTTTGTATTCACATACACCTTTTCTACTTCAAAATCAAACGCATCAACAACATATAACATAAATCTACTAGAATTTAACTTGGAAACAAGAGGAAAAATCTCACCAAAATCAATTCCCACAAGCTTGGAATAACCCTTTACTACTAACTGAGCTTTGTTTTTCTCCACTTTTCCTTCCACATTCAACCTCTTTTTAAATACCCATTTACTGCCAACGAGATTTTTTCCAGACGACAACTCCACTAGATCCCAAGCCTCATTCTTATCCCAGGTTGCTATTTCTTCATCCATGGCCTTTTCCCATAGTTTTCCGTCCTTTGAACCCATTGCCTCCCTAATAGTTCTAGGATCATCATCAGTAATAGACAAAGCAAAATTTGAAGGAAAATAAGATGGAGTATACCTTTCTAGTTTCCTTCTTTCCTGAACTGATATCCTCAATACTGGAGTATGCAGATCTTCTTCTTCTAATTCGTGTTCTTATGTAGACTATGATTCATCATCCTTTAAATCAAACTCTATTTTCTCTGGTTCTTCCTTACTTGGAAGGACATATTGTTTGACACCAACCTTTATTTCTATAAATACCACATCTCAACTATACACAACCTTCTTAGTTTCTAGGTTCCAAAGCTTATAACCTTTAATACCATCTTTATACCCAATAAAGATACACTTTTCATCCTTCTTATCTAGCTTACCCTTGTTTTCCTTTCGAACATGAACATAGGCCTCACATCCAAATACCTTAAGATGTGTGACAGAAGGTTTCTTACCAGTCCATAACTCTTGTGGAGTTTTTTCATCCAGTGCTGACGAGGGTGATCTGTTGACCAGGTAACATGCAATACCCACTACCTCTTCCTAGAATTCTTTCCCTAACCTAGCACCATTGAGCATGCACCTTGAGTTTTCCATCAGTGCCTTGTTCATCCTTTCTACAACTCCATTCTTCTAAGGTGTATATGGAGTAGTCTTATTCCTTTATATACCACACTTCTTAGATAATTCTTCAAATTCATTCCCATAAAACTATCCACCATTATCTGTCCTCGTCACCTTAATTATTTTCTCTGATTGATTCTCAACAAGAGCCTTAAACTCTTTAAACCTATCAAAGACTTCATATTTCTTCCTAAGGAAATATATCCAAGTATTCCTCGAGAATTCATCTATAAATGAGACATAGTACATAGATTTTCCCAATGATGGAACCGACACAAGTCCAAACACATCACTGTGAACTAGCTGTAAAATTATTTATTCCCTCATTGCACCAGAGGGGAATCTTACCCGATTTTTCTTCCCATATACACAATGTTCACAGAAATCAAAATCCAGAGATCAGTTAGACATACCTGCAACCATACCTTTACCGTGTAGTAGTCGAAGACCCTTCTCTCTGATATACCCTAGTCTTTGATGCCACAACATAACCTTTTCTCCAGATATTGTCAGAGTTTTTCTTCTTCAACTCCAATATCAGGAACAATGGAACTATTACACCCATCACTAATAGTTCTTCCTTGAAGCATATACAAAGTTCCAAACTAAACTCCGTTCAGCAACACCATTGCTCCTCCAACCATCCTGGTGGTTTCCTTTTCAAATATTGTTTTTACCCCTACATCATCCATTTTTCTTATAGAAATCCAATTTCTGTCCAATCCTGGAATGTGCATAACACCAGGTAGTCTTCTAATTATTCCATCTATGAGGCTCAACTTGAATTTTCCTCATCCTATTATTCTAGTTGTCGAGTCAACATTGAGAAAAACATTACCTCCATCATAACTTTCATATTCACAGAACCACTCCTTGTGGGGAGTCATATGAAAGGATGCACCTGATTCAACCAACCATGCCTCATGATATACATGTGTGCTTGAAGAAGCCAAGTAGACATCCTCTCCTTCTTCCTTGGAGGTATTTTATTCTATAGAAGGAGCCTCTTCAGATCCCTTCTTTTTCTTAACTTTGGATCTACACTCCTTCTTGTAGTGACCTTGTTTTCCACATCTCCAACATAGATTTACAAAATTTTTGGGAGATTTAGATCTACCCTTAGACTTAGATATCCCACTTGAGGACTTATATCTATTTCTCTCATGGGATCATCCTCTTGCAAATAATTCATTTGTGCTTTGTCCTTCCATGTTCTTTCGTCTCATCTCCTCCTACAACAAGGATGATACCACTTCATCAAACTTGAAGGTAGTTGTATTACTACATATGGCCACAACCAGACTATCCCATGAGTCTGGTAAAGAGAAAAGTAAATTGATACACTTATATTCATCTGAAATTTTAATCTCAACAGATACTAATTGACTTACAACAATATTGAAGGTGTTCAAATTCTCTACCACCAAGTCTCCATCACTCATCCTCAGGTTATACATCTTTTTTCTCAAGAATAGTTTATTTACTAGGGACTTAGATTGATACAACTTCCCGAAATTATCCCATAAATCTTTGGTTGTATCTTCCTCTTACACATTCAATAATACTGAATCTGAGAGACACATTCGGATTGTGCTCTTTGCCTTCCGATCCAAATTTTTCTAGTCATATGTTGAATTTCTTGTAGGTGTAGTACTTGGATCCACTGATCTCTGTCCACCAACAAATATCCCATCTTGAGATTCCACAACACAAAACTTTTCCCATTAAAATTCTCAATCTCCATTTTCAACCTGCTCAGGATTTCTCTTCACCTGAAGAATCAATACTGTAGATCTCCAATTGTAACAAGACTTATCATAGTCCCGAGCGAAACCCTTGCCACAAAGGCATCCCCCTGAAGACAATAATTGCTCTGATACCAAATCTAGATTTTAACCTTGTACAATTATTTACTGCAAACAAATTTTCATTAAAAGAACAAAAAATATACAATGGAAAATACACACATTACATAGATATTTTTCCCCTAGAAACCCAAAAATGGGAAAACCAACATATTCTATATTCATTCCCATCATACATTGTTTACAATAAAATATACATATAGAATCCAACAACATCCAAAACCCTAACCCAATGACCTGGATTACTCAAAAAACCTAATTCTTTAACCGAAAATAGAAAACCATCGGCAAAAAACCATGTGCCAGAAAAACTCAACAATGGACACGAAAATCGAGGTGACATGAAAAATGAAGAAAAAAAGGTGACAAGTTTCCCGAGGCAAAAAAATTCAAGAGGCAACATGTTTCAAGATCTAGTTGTGCAAAGAATATAACACATACCCAAAAATTGTTTCCTACGCCTATTCTATGTCTCTGCCTTATTCATCACCCTATCCATTACCCTGTTCATCACTCTGTCCTTCTATGTTGTTATCAAGGTGCTCCTCCTCTGTTTCATTTGCTGGAATATTCCACTATGGATCCCAATCCTACATGATCAGGTGGATATCTTATTTTGTGATCTTTTATTTTTTTTGGAACCATTCTTCTCTTAGGTCCTTCTTTTCCTGTACATAGATATGATGTCGGTATGCTCTGAACCACGCAATCAGGGTGTATGCATCTACCAATTGTGGTGAAATGCATGGTGTGTCCTTGATGCATTTCCAAATCCTTTATCCATACAATAATAATTCCACATTCATGTTGATCTGTCCTCTTTTGTTAGTTGTGTACCATAAGTTTTGATACTTAGCTACTAAACATGGCTTTCCTCTCAGTCCCAAGAATTGTGCATCCTTCGGTTCTTACCATGCTGCAAATGTAATCAGAATTATAATCCATGGATAATGGAAATCCATGCCTCTATCCTGTGCTTATGAGTAGTCGATGAGGAATTGGTTCAATAAGTAATGTTCCCAAGTCATGGACACCCCTTCGTCACACTTCTCAACTGTGACTATCGATCCCGCTGGAACTTGGTATTTTCTTCATTTCCTGAGTAAATTTCACGCTAATGCATGCGTTGCAAGCCTTACTGTTGGGTGTCATATGCTTGGAATATCCAACCTGTGCACACCTCTAACTGTATGAAATTTTTCTTTAATTTCCTCTGAGAGAGTCTTGTCAATTTTCTTGTCTGTAAACAATGATTTTGGATCTTGTCCTTGCATCGTTAAGCCCGTGATCCTTGCAATTAGGTTTGTATCTATCGATATTAGCTAGTCCATCCACAAATAACCTCCATGCACATAAGTTAAGAGAAAATTAATGCATGCATTTACCTCATTTCTCTGGCCAAAATGTGGAATGTTGAACAGGTTTAGAATGCCTTCTCGCTCTCGTCCTCTTTCCCATACCTTTGGCACTGGTATGCTATGGTTCGTTGTTGGATCTGTCCTTAGTTCCAATGATCCAGATTATTTTCGGCACGAAATGAGAGCGGATATATAATAAAGAAATGCACAGAGATATCACGGATATCCAATAATATAAAATAAATGTATCAGAGATGCAACTATGAACACAAAGATATAGTAATACGTAATTTCTATTAATGAAAGAAATGTACAGAGACAACGAAAATACAGAGTGAAAGACTCTCTATAATGGTGGAAACTTATCTCTAAGAAGAGATGTGACAGCTACTTGCATTCGCAAGAAGATGATTACAATGAGGCTTTGAAGAAATTTTTACAATAAATAGGAATGCCAAAAACCCTAGACATCCAAAAACCTAACCCTAGGAGATGAAGCGCCAAAATTCATGTGGGCCCCGTTTGGGTAAGTTAGTACATCAACTTCTCGGGGTCGTAACTTTTGCATACGATCTCTGTTTTAGGGGTATGATAGCCCATTGGAAAGGTATCATCAAGGAGATTCATATTGGGGGATCAATCATGCCTTTGGCCATCATTTAGAAGCTCAATCTCAAAAACCTTCATTTAGGCCCTCAAAATAGCCCCAGAAATTAAAACAGCTAAAAATATTAAATTACCAAAATTGCCAGAAAATTGTTTTGAGCCAGTTGTAAAAGGTGGGTGGCCACCGATATCCACCTGGATCAATCCTCCCTCCTTAGGAAGCAATGGTCTCCATTGCATTGAGTGCCCGAGGGAGAGGAAAAAACGTTTGCTAAATCTGAATCTTGGTGAGTTGCTTGCCTTGTTGGAGACATCGTGCTGCTCAATTTGTGGAAGTCTGTCACGAACCTGTTGAGGTCAAGGCTATTCAACAAGTCGAGATACATGAGAGGAAGGTGTGCATAAGGAATATTTGTGCTTTTCTGCAACCTTGTCGACCTTCTTTTGTTAGATAGAAGGTGCTTGGGGCGAGGCTGTAGTGGTTGCAGTGTCCTTCTGTTCCCCTTTTGAACAGATTGTGAAGAAACTGAATTTTGCAGTATGAGATACTACCGTGCGACACTGTTTAGGTGGAACAGTAATCGAAACTACCTTTGGTATTATGTAGATATGACCCCCTATATAAATAATGACACTGTGGGGTTGAGACTCATAAACAACATGGCGTCTCCACTTATATGGCTAGCCCAAGAGAACATCACAGACATCCAGTGGGGAAACATCACATAATACTGCATCCTTGAAGGGATGGATGTCGAATGACAATCGACATTGCTAGCTAACACGAATATCTCGTCCTTAGCGAAGCCACCCGATGTTGTATGGCTGCAGATGTGGTGTTTTCGACAATCCCAACTGTTTGATGACCTCTGCTGAGATGAGTTTCTTCTGGATTCTGCTATCAACAATAAAATGCAGCGAGGTCCCCTTCACCCACATATGTGAATGAAAAAGGTGCTCCCCCTCTTTAGGATCTGTTGCTTCTTCTGGTTGAATTGTTGTGGTCGTGACAATAGCAGTGGGGTCTGCGTCAATGATCTGTCCTTTACCAATATTTTTAGAATCAGATTTTGAATCGGGGTTTAGATCCTTATCTTTGATCTCGACCACCAATGACTGTTTTGAGAAACATTCATTAGTGTTGTGCCAATGGCTTTTGTGGAAATCACACCATTTTTCGGTGTCCTTCTTTGACTTCCAGTGACCCTTGTTTTCTTGTGGCTTTGACTGTTTTTCGGGAGACTGTTTGTTAGGGTCATCTTTCTCATACTTTGGTTGTTGCGGATTTACAGACCCGAACTCCCATTTGTTTTTGTGCTTAAATTTCTGCACAAAAACATATCAATAAGCAAAACCGAGTGATAAGATATCCAGCAACACCGAGTGATGAGATATCCATAAAATTCATTTCAGTTTGGATGTATCTATGTAGAGCCCCACGGTATTTCAGAACCAAATCTCATTCAGAGTCTTTGATACCCAGCTTGGTTTGCAAGGTATGGAAGGTATTAGGGAAATCCAGAACTGCTTGGCCCCTCTCTTGCCGTAGTGTGGTCCATCGCATGTCATGGTCCTCATAGTTGCCAACAGGGTAATAATGTTCCTTTACCACATCCACGAAAAAATCCCAAGTGGGCTCGAACCCATATATTCCAAACTCCTCTGTGGGAATTTTCTCCCAGTAAGTTTCCCACCAATTTTTGACATGGGGGGAGAGATTTAAGGAGTGCGAAGGTGATCTTTTCCTTGTCGGAAAAATTATGAACAGATAAATAACCTTCTAACAGATTTAACCATTTTTCTAGGGCATCCACATCTATCTGACCTTCAAATATGGGAATATCAAAATTAACCTGTACCTTGAAAGGAGAGGTGCTTCCTATTGTTATCGGTAGGCATTTATGGATGTGGGAAAAATTCTCCATCATTTCGTCCCTCTATTGCGTGAGATCTTGCTCAAGCAATAGATTGATAGGATCGTTTTCTCTGTCGTTTTTCTTTTCTTCCACCATTGATGGTTTCTTGGGTGTGTGAGAGTGATTGTAATCAAAAGAGACAAACTCGAGACCCAACTTTCCATACTCAGACCTCGTCGGGGACATGCAATGAAAAAATGATCAAGAGCAACCTCCTATGATACCACTGATCCAGATTATTTTCGGCATGAAATGAGAGCAGAGATATAATAAAGAAATGCACAGAGATATCACGGATATCCAATAATATAACATAAATGTATCAGAGATGCAACCATAAACACAGAGATATAGTAATACACGATTTCTATTAATGAAAGAAATGTAAAGAGACTATAAAAATACATAGTGAAAGACTCGCTAGAATGGTGGCATCTTATCTCTGAGAAGAGATGTGACGACTACTCACATTCCCAAGAAGATGATTACAATGAGGCTTTGAAGGAATTTTTAAAATAAAAAAGAATGCCAAAACCCCTAGACATCCAAAAACCTAACCCTAGGAGATGAAGTGCCAAAAGTCATGTGGGCCTCGTTTGGGTAAGTTAGTACATCAACCTCCCAGGGTCGTAAGTTTTGCATATGATCTCCATTTTAGGAGTATGATAGCCCGTTGGAAAGGTATTGACGAGGAGATTCATTTTTGGGGCTCAATCATGCCTTTTTGTATCATTTAAAAGATATATCTTGAAAAACCTTCATTTAGGCCCTCAAAATAGCCCCAGAAGTTAAAACTGCTAAAAATAGTAAATTACCATAATTGCCATAAAATTGTTTTGAGAAAGTTGGAAAAGGTGGGTGGTCATCAATATCCAGCTGGATCATCCAAGTAGTGGTGTGGCACATGTTTATAGAAATTGTTTTTCTATGTAATATCATGGTACGCATAATTGAGCTGCAACACCCTCCCTAGCATGTCTTCGTCCACGATGACTCCGTCTGAGATGTTGGGAATCACCAATTCATAATAGGGAGTCTTTTGGAATGTCACTAATGGGGAATCATATTTCCTTGGTGAAATATAGTCTTGGGGAAATCTCAACTCCGACGATGATGCTCTCAAAGTTTCTTGAACCTCTGGTTCTACTATTTGCGCTCTTGTTCGGGCTTTCTTTGGTACGAGAATTGTTTCTTTTGGTGGTGCCATTTTTTTAAAATGATTACCAATGATAATTTATTTGTCTCTTGGGTTTTTCTTGGCTCTATAATACAGTTATCATCTCACTCTTACTTGCATGCAACTCTAAGTAATAATAACCAATTCTTGTCAACCCTTCACGGGTTTTGTGACCCTTCACCTCTTGTCCATGTCCCTTTGTGCCTGAATTAATTGCCTCATCCTCTAGTGATGTGATGAATTCTTTGTTTAATTCTACGTTATTACCATATCTTCCATTGGATTTGTACCCAATACTGCCAGTCTGTCATGATTCCCAACGACTGTTTCCATTTATTGTTACATGTCCTCTTTGTGACTTGTTATTAGTTCTCTTCAACCATCGTTTCCACCCTTGTGATTCCTTTAACAGTCGTCACGGTACTATTACACATGTTACTTCTAAGTGCACCTAACTATCTATGAATTGTTTATTTTATATGTCTAATACTCCCTTTTGTCGTGCCCTTACACTCAATGTAACTTACTTCAATTTTTTCCTGTTTTTCCTTCATTTTTCTTTTCTCTTTTTCCACTTTTTATTTCTTTTTGTTTATTTTCCTACTATAATGCACTACTATGGTACATTTTGTATTGCACAACTTAGATTAATGCGTAGAAGGTTAACCATCTATATAGAGTTTAAGTCGACTTCCATTCACCTTGCCTCCCAGGGCTTCTCCATTCAATGTTTCCAGCTGCATAGAACCTGCCTCCATTAAATTTTGAATCACGTATGGTGCTAAAAAATGCATTTGGAAATTTCCCATATGCTGCATGAACTTGTTTTTGTATAGTGATACTAAGTCCCCCACTTGAAATTTTTTATTTTTAATATGTCTATCATGCCATGCCTTTTCCCTTACCTCCTGAACTTGTTGATGGAACCCTGGAGAAAATCGATATTCCTCAAGTTGTACCAACTATGACAATCTATCCTCTACTGGGATAGAATATGAAATATCGGTAATCACTGCAATGCATAGGCTAGGCACAATAAACTCCATCAACATTACTACTTCTTTCCCGTAAACAACCTGAAAGGTCTTTGTCCTGTAAATGTTTTGCTTGTAGTTATGTATGCCTGTAATATTGTAGGAACCCTTAAGTCCCAATCATCTCTTCCTACATTGCTGATCTTTTTAGATCATTCTCTACAATTTTATTAAAATGTTATACTGTCCCATTGGCTTGAGGTTGATACAATGTACTCTTCTAATGATTAATTTGAAACTCCTCGGTCAATGTTGTAGTCATCCCATTCATGAAATGTGTTTATTTATCATTGATTAAAATGTGTGGGAATCCAAATCATGTAACTACATTCTCAAATAGAAAGCTCACAGTGGTCTCCATGGTGCAATCTATGACTAGTGTTACTTCTTCCCATCTAGTCAAAGACTATGCCACAATGATTATATACTTAGCTCATGATATTCTTGCTGGTGGGTTGATCCGTCCAACAAAGTCTATTTCCCATTTATCAAATGGCTGCAACGTAACTTGTGGGTGTAAATGCATCACATCCCTTATGGATGGCATTCCCACCCTTTGAAAAACATCACCTTCCTAACAATATTCTTTAGCATCCTTATAAAGTGTGGACCACTAGAGCCTTGCACACAAAATCTTCTACATTTTCGCTTTACCTGTATAATTTGCTCCTACAATTCCTTCATGCACTTTTGAGAGTATCATTGATATTTCATTCTCTAACACACATCATCTCAATATTCCATATGCACCTAATTTCTATAACTTCCCTGCAATTAACTGATAATATGTTACTTTAACCACTAAATTTTTCTTTTGTGCCATTGTCATATATTATGGGGCCATTCTTGTACTTAGAAAGTAAACAATGTATGTGAAGTAGTCGTCCACCATTTTTACTGCAAATAAGTGTGCATCCAAAAATTTATCATCTAGATTCCTTGCATATTCTCCTGAGGGTATGCACGATAAGTGATCTGGTCCTGCATTCAACTTCCCCGGTTTCACAACAACCTCAAAATCATATTCCTGGAACAACAACAACCATTTTCATATTCTCCCCCCCCAACAATTGTTGGTTCACTAAGTATCTTAGTGGATAATGGTTTGTGTACATCTTAAAGTGAGAACCCAACAAGTAATGTCTAAAATTTTGTAGCACATATAACATTCCCAATCCTTCTCGCTCCATGGTAGTGTAATTATTTTCTTCTATTGACATCTTTCTTCTTGTAAAATAAATTGGCTGGCTATGTATCCTTCTCCTGGATGAGATAATATTGTGCCCAAAGATATGGACGACGCATCCACATGAACATGGAACTACTTCTTTCAATCTGGGAAGATGAAAATCGGCGCAATCACTAATTTCTACTTAAATGTATCCAAATGCTTTTGGAAATCCTCATTCCAGTGGAACTTAGCTTCTTTCTTCAACAACTTCCCCATAGGTGTTGTAATATGCACATAACCCTTAATGAACTTCATGTAATACCATGTATGACCTAGGGTTTCTCTCAACTGTCTGACTGATGTGGGTGGTTGTAAATCTAAAATGACAACAATCTTGGAAGGATCCATGAATAATCCCTGCTTACATACCATGTGGCTCAACAAAATTCCAAAAGGTGCACAAAAAATACATTTCTTCAAATTCAGTGAAATTTGACATTGTCTACACCTATCCAACATTATCTTGAGTACTTCTATGTGATATTTCAATAAACTAAACACATTCTAGTCATCTAAGTACACTTCAAGGAACTTATGAATACATTCCTTAAAATTTTCTACAGTAACTCTTAAAAAAAATGCAGGTGCAATCTTCAGTCCAAAGAGCATCATTGTGTACTAATAACTTCCCGACTCTATTGAAAAAGTATTCTTATACATATCTTCCTACACAATCCTTATCTAGTGATATCCTAAGAATCCATCTGTGAAAGAATAGGTTTCTTGCCCTGCTACATTCTCTAACACTTCATTTGTAAAAGGTATTGGAAATGGATCATGTAGACATGCATCATTTAGATTCCCTAGGTTTACACAAATCCAAATTCCTCCTATTTTCTTGTCTTGTACCACCATTGGACTTATCCATTCTGATTCCACAACTAGTTCAATAATCCCTACTTCCAACATTCAGGGTATCTTTGTTTTCACCTTCTCTTTTATACTTTAGATTTAACTTGCAGGGTATTTGTTGCACTGGCTTAACATCTGGTTTCATAGGGATTTTCATTTCACCTAACTCATGAATCTCTGAGAATTTAGTTGGGAATAGATCCTGGTACTCATGCTATAAATTTCCAATCTTCTCCATAGTTTCATCATTCTAATAATCACCTATTTGCGAAAACTTTGGGATTTCCTTTGTCCCAATGTTTTCCTTATGTGTATTTAGTGGTTTTGTATACACATCAAATTCAAGCTTTGACCCTTATACAACATGTTCCCCCTCAGTTTCAGGTACTTGTATATTCCTTTGATATTCCTCATCGTGTTCTTCTTTAGCAACATTGTAACATTTGAGTAACTCATGCACAGTCATAGAAGTTTTGTGCACACTACACACACATACCAACACCATTGGCCCTTCTTCTAAAAATATCTTGGTTCGAATGAACTGTAAAATTGCATATACTAATGGAGATTCATGTTCAAAAGTAAATGTTACCTTGAAACTCTGAGTCATCTCCTCTCATTTTGTTGTTTCTCTGTGCATTTCCAGCTCTAGGTACCAATTATTAGGAATTGTATCCAGTGTATGTATAAACTTGCGCAATCATTCCTTCTATGGTATCGATCCCCATATGTTTCTTGATGTAGCCAAGCCTAAGATTTATTCACAAGATCAGATACACCTTGCAAACATGGGAGAATGGAAAAATAACTCTCATTTATTCCTTCTCCACCCTAATTATTAAAATTGAATTTCAACCCCTTATAACTACTATTTGGTATTTTCAAAAACAACTAATTTTAGAAAAACAACTATTTTTTAGAAAAACAACTAAATTTAGAAAATTCTCGCATGACTCTAAAATTGACCACTAAGTAAGAGCTAACTAGCGTGAAACTATTTTTCAACTCTCTTTTATGACTAATCTCATAAACTAAGATATAATTGTTCATTGAAAAATTAAAATTTTTCGTAAAAACACTAGAACCCCAATTTGAGGCCTTATATGAAGGAATTTGGCCCCGGAAAAGTGTCGAAATGACATCTGATCAAATAGATTTTATCAGCATGGTAGTGAAATATTTGAGACACAACTCCCTGTAACATTTCATCCCAAATGGATAACCGAGTCAAAAGTTATGACCCTCGGAAAATCCCCAAAAAATCCCTGCATCATTGATGCACTACACAATGTGATTTGTTGGGTTTCTTACCCTTGTATACTTCTGCACAATGTACTCCAACTTGGTACCAAATATTACTTGCATTAGTCTTCTACAATGCGACCAATATTCCATTTTATCTTTGTGTGCAACACACCATCTAGTTGGAGTGGCCTTCAAGATAACATCTAAGGCCGACATCCTTTCTTGTTCAGGTAACTGCAACTCAAATGCCTATACGAAATATTCTATGCTAGTAAACCATCATATTTGGGTGGATCGCATAACTTCATTCCAATCCAATGAAATGATCTAGTTATACGTGTACATCATCTAGTTGATACTTCATGCATCCTCTGCTACCAATGTTCCAGACCTTCCTCTAAATCTCTCACACATGAGCTAATGCTTCTTTAATGAGTGCACCATCCGAAGTGGGGTTAACATATTCATCCATTTGTGCAATCATATTATAGAAGTTTTCAATTTAATTCCCTCTCATTGGCTCTATATACCTCTTTCCTACTATCGGATCCAATGGTGAAGTAACCTTTAAGTCCCCTACCTCAAATATCATTTCCCTCCTTTTCAAATTAATGATGGTCTGGTTTTCAAAGGGCTATTCAAGTCCCATCAGTGATAGATATGGTTGTCCATCATCCACGATCTCAATGACTTCGAAATATGCTACATTGTGCACCCCATCTATATTCACAGGTACTCTTGTCAATCGACCAATCGAGACTATATTGTACTGGTTTTCCAATATCAACTGGACAGGATACCAGATCAACTTGGGTTTCCCCATAATTTCCCATGTATGCTTTGGTAACAAATTTACATCATAACACAAGTCTAAAATAACATTATCCACTTCATATTCCCCAATCTATGCACTTAATATGAATTCTTCATTGGTCCTCTTTTTACGCAGTACCTGATTCACTACCCTCTCTGTGGTAGGAACTTCCCATTCTTGTGCAAAATGATCATTCATTTTACATAATGCATTCAATTCAGTTTCATATTTAATCAATTCTATGCAACTTATCAGAAAATATCTTAGAGTACTTACCTTCTAAAGTGGATTTTTTGGTATAGTATGATCACAGACAAGAGGTGCAGATGATGTTGATGCTACCCAATATGGTCCTAGTATCTCTTCTTTTTCCCTCTAATATGTCTCATTTTCTTGCTGAGGGTCAAATGTAGGCATAGGTCCTGCTGATATCCTCACCCATTGCTCAACCTGCTTCCCTCCATTTGTCGCATCAACCCATATTCTAGCTCCTTTGCATGTAAGAGATGTTATTTTGGGTCCTTCATTATGATTGTCGGTTGATATCTTCTATATGTTCTGATTTGGGTTTTGGTTTTGATTCCTTCTTTCCTAACACTTCACAAGTAGTTGAGGATAATATTTTGTTGCATGATCCAGTTCTCTACAATATGTGTAGGTTGTATAAGGATTCGGGCAGTCCCAAGCTAAGTGTCCCTGTTGATTATAATTGTAACATATTATGGGTCCTCTACCTCCTCTTCCCTGACCTCTGCCAAATACTCCTCGGTTTCCTAGATTAAATCCTCTCTTATTGTTATACTATGGACCACCTCCTTCTGTCACAACATTTTCCTCCTAGATTATATACATATATGAAGTGTGCTCTCTCATCAAATCAAATGGGTGACAATCCTTCTCTGCATTCCCTATTGACTTTCAAAAGGTACAAAATAAGTTCTTTGGCGTACTCTGGTATTTCTATTGTAATGCACATTCAGTTGGATGATGTCCCCATTTATTACATATTCCATAGTATCCCCCTCCTAGTAATGGATTCGGTGCTCCAGTCACCAAATACTACACAAATGCAGGGAATTCATCCTTATGGTGGCCTTCAGTCCTACACTTGGTACACTATACTTGTTCTCACCTTTCCTTCCCTTTTGTAAGCTCTACCAACTAAATTTTCAAGGAATATAACTGCGTATGTACTTGCACCATCCCTCCACCATCTCCTACAAGGGATTCTTCCAGCTTCATTGCAATCTCCAAAGCTTCAGGATGTGATGCAACCTTCTGTTGAATCAATGACCAAAAAATGTGTGGTAGTAGTCCTGCAATAAACTGTTCTTGGTGTTGTTGATCATGGATATAGAATGTCAATCTACCCATAAAATCCTTAAATCATTGATCATAGTCCCAAAATGACTCATTTTGAACTTGTTTGATTTCCTTCAACTCTGTAATGTACTGTGATTTAGACTTTGGCTTCTTGAACTCTTTCAACAATGCTTGTATGGTTTCTACTAACATCCTTCCTTGTTCAGGAGGCATGGTACTCTAGATTTTCATATATCAGACTAATGCGTGACCCCTAAATGTTATTTCCAACTACGCAATCTTTATACCCTCATATTGAACATTCCTCGCGGTCCAATCTTTTTCGCATACGAAAAAATGTTGTTCTGGATCCTCCAACCCAACTCCATGGAACCTAGGAAGTCTCAGTGTCTTGTCTAACCCTACCATGTTGTTTTGTGTAATGCCTCCTCTCAGCGATGTTAGTTGACTCTGAATTGGTGCACTTCTTCCACTGCTCTGGTTACTGCTACTTTGTCTTCCCTTATTAACTATAAGTTTTTTTGACAAATACTCAAATGTTACTTCTAATCTAGGTGACACACACGGGGTCATGGAATCGACGCAGGATCTAGTCTGAGTAGGACTTAATGACTCTTCTATTATAGGAATGAACTAAGAATTCTCTTCCTCTCCTTCTATATATGGTATTTCTACAATATAAACTATAGTGCAGGGTTCTCTCCCCTCAATCTCACTACGTGACTCTCCTTTCTCAGGCCCAATCTTCAACCTCTTGTACCTTCTTCCACTACGCAGTACTCCAAACTCATCTTCCTCTTCTGATACACCTTCTTTGTTTCTTTGCATCCTCAGTCACTCCCTTCCTTCTTCATTTATTCCTTCATTCTTTCCTACCTTCATAATATTTTCTTGTCATCCCCTGATTCCCCTATGTGCGTGAAGGCCATTAGAAATCAGACTCCATTGTCATCACACACTTGTCTCACAACAACATCTCTATCTAGGTACCCAATCATTTCATAAACCTTCTACACAGTCATTTAAATAAATCCCTCTCTGCAAGACTATTTGATTGGGTACAATCTATTGCAAATTTTGTAATATAACTTACCAATATACTATTCAACAATAAATCAACTACACAAGAAGTATTATTACTTATATAGTTCAACTGTCTTACCAATGTAGTAGTTCAGTTCCTCGACACTGCAGTTTGGTACCTTCTAGGATTCTCCACTAATATTTGTAACTGCTCATTTAAGATAATTGGAAATTCACAAAAGAAAATTTCATGTAGCTCTGTGTACACATACCTTTGCATCCATTGTTCATCTCTTATCAGAGGGTTTCTATTCTCTTTCCAAGAAAATTCTTGTTCCTTTCTTTATACCCATTCTGTGATCTATTTCTTAGTCAGCCTCCAAAACATTCCCTCAATCATATATTGTGGGTCCCGACAATGAAACCATTTATTGGAATATGGTTGTAAGACCCTAGATTCAGCTTACTCTACCAACAAACCCTTTAGACACCGAACCTTTTCAACATCACATTCATGCAAGTGAAGTCTCACCCAAGGCATCTATTGGGGCTACAAAAACCAAGTTTCTGCAAATATGAGGGCATGGGAGGATGTTATCATGTTCATTCTTACGTATCTACCCTGTGTTCAATATTTTGTATCCCTTCCCTTGATCAATTAGTAAACATCAATTATGCAACATCATTGTGAAACAGATTGGAACATAAACTATTCAATGTAACATTCATCTTTATTGTGCATCAATCATTAACTACACAGATCTAGATCTAGTTATTCATAAATAGAAAATTCATGAACAATCGCATAAAAAAACATTCAGACACAGAATTTAATGTGGTTCACCCAAAATTTTGGCTATGTCCACAATGACTCGCTTCTTTATTATTCTTTGTGCAATCATCTCAGACTTGCACATTGTGCTTACAATAGATACATCATGACATACTTCCCCATCTTTCCTATCCACTCTGCAGTGAAATGATATCTTTGAAAAAATATCTCTAAACCTTCATACATAGACTCTCCCTCATTCTCAATCTATCATCTCACTCTCTTCGTGAACCACTTTTGGCCTTCATCCCTTAGCACGATTTGAACGAAACTTCAACAACCTATTCTACCCGACCCATTAAATATTTATACATAGAATTTCGAGCTCAAAACCCTATTTTATCATCCCAAAACTCTATGACAACTCATGATCACAACTCAATGTTCGATCATGCTTTTCTATCTTTGCACCTGCATGATGCCTTTACATTCCCGATTGTTTTTCTTTCTTCTTTTGCACATCTATCTTTGTTTACATTCCTAACTTGTTTTGTGTGTGCCTTCATTATTCATTCTTAGAACTATCTATCCAACACTCCTCGAAGGATCTATCCAACAACGACCATGGAACAATAAAGAAACCTAACAAGTGCATATTTTCCTTACCAATTCCAAAAATTCCAAGACAAACCCTAGTTACCAAGTATTTTTCACCATCAAATCAAGATAAATATCCTCCAAGAGATAGTGAACCACTTCCTTCTATAATACAAGAGCTAAACCATATCACAAGAAAGAGAGATAAAGAGAATGAATTTTCCGAAGAGGGGCACAAATTTCAACCAAGTGGTCCTCTCACAATGGGAGATTTATGATAAGAATGAAATAGAAATTATCCTTATTTATAAAAATCCTCCTACAATTTTTTTTCCACTTAAATTTAGGGTAAACCATAAATTAAGGGGTCAACAACCCTTACTTTGACCCTTTACAACTTTAAATTTGATTTTTTACATAAGAAAACCCTAAAAGAAACATGACATCACCCCTTTAGGGAAACGTTTTGGAACTTGGAGAAATTCGGTGCACTTTGAGGTGAAACGTTGGGCCTTCAAAGTCCTTCCTCTAATGCACTAGTGTCTCCTTCATCAATATAAGGTCTCTCTCCATCCACAAGGTTCCAAGTTTCAAGTCAACTACACCACCACTCCAAACCATAGCCCTAGGTGACGTCAATCCCTCTAAATGTGATGTTTTGACCTCCAAAGGAAAAATGTTGGGCTTGTAGGGGCTAGTTGAGGTCATCTGAAGTGACTCTCAATAATCCAAAGGCTTACATCATCATTCAATGTGTAGGCCATGGTATCCATCCTATGTGATTCAAGCCCCAGGTAACCCCAAGCTAGGCTTGTTCCTCCAAAACATTCCACGAAGAAAGGTCATGCAAAGACAATGAATACGCCTTCCAAGGATATCAAGTCAAACATATAATGATAAGTAAACAAAATCAATAAAAGAGTCACCTAAGAATGTGCATAAAAAAATACCTCATCAAATTAAACAGGTTCTCAAAGACCCTATGCAACTTTCCAAGTTTAGGTATGGGGGGGTTGAAAAAGTGACCTATTGGGTGAATTGTCCCCTAAGTCAAGGAGTGTTTCCCAGGTGGACCCATACCTAATCCATATGTATAAGATGAAGTGGATGGGGGAAATACTTTCTAGAATGAGTTTCATGACATCAAGCAATCATAGTGTCTCATGTATCAGTGCCTTTGTAGAGGGTGTGTTCCACCTTCATTTTCAATGCATCATTTTTTCAAGCCCATTTATTTCCTTTTGTTCTTGTTAGATGTTTCCAGGTTGAAGCCAAGGTGGGGCTTCTACCTATGCATGAAAAACAATTCCCACCTTTACTCTACCATGGTCACATTATGCTTCCCAAAGTTGAAGACAATGTGTGGGACTTCTACCTAAGAATGGAAATCATTTCCCACACATGCTCTACCTTGGTTGCCATTTTTGCATTGCCATTTTTTTTTATGGGTCCCATCAGTTTCTTATGGGACACATTTCATTTTCCTTGGGATCCTTGGGTGATCATATATAAGGTTCAGAACGAGATTTTATCTTTTTCCATCTAAAAACCTCTGGGCCTTTAGCCCCTTCATCCCATGAAATGAGAGACAATCCCTTCTTGGGTGAGTACACCTGAAAATCCAAAAAGATAAGGATGTGAGTGGATGAAGTGTGGAAAGTGGTAAATATCATCGGGAATGAGAGGATGAATTTTCAAGGGGACCTCCCACTAGAAAAACCATCCCTAAGGGTGCCCACTTACTACAACACAATGTCAACCACCAAGGTGAAACATGGAAAGGAGCCTAATGCAATATACTCAAATGCCTCAAATACTGAAATGGAACTCACCATAATACCTAGCTTGTACCTCATGGAGCAAGACCCAATGTCTTCCAAAAGAGATATGGTGTGGTGGATACCATTGTGATGAATATGAGATTTATGGTGGTAAGGCAGGCCTCTATTTGTGCAAGTGGACACTGTCAACCATCCATATCTTAATACTTCATGTCTTCAACTTGAGGGTCTCAAGACATCATCTAATTAGTTATCTATATGAAATGAGGATAACATGTGACTCCTACTTGGGGAAATGTACTCATCGTAGAGTGCATGAGAACCACAACATCTCCTAGTTAGACCTGTTCCTACACTGAAATATACAAAAGTAAAATCTAGGGTGGTTCTATCACCCTTCATCCATATATATGAAAATCAAATCTCAAAATTGGCAACTAATCTAGGAAATAAATTTTTTCATCTTTTTAAAAATATCCAAACTAATTATGTAATATGATAAAAGAAATATGAAAGTAGAGAAAAATGAAAAATGAAATGTAGCTAAACTACTATGATCAATCAAGATGCAAATGCAAGACAACAAGATGACCTACCTACCTACCAGGGGCCTGGGCCCTGAAGAAGTCAAGTACCACCTTGGAAATAATGTTTGAGGAGGGATCCATTTGATGAAAATGGAATCCTCCTCCCTTCTAATATGGAAAAATAAAAGGAATCTAACCTATACATCTCTTCTATCTTATAGGGTCCCAATGGCAGACTATCAAACTTTTGATGCATTCCATGTTTTTCTCTTCTTTTATCCCACATTAGGACCTTGTCTCCTTCCTTGAAATCTCTTTTCCTTGCTTTACAGTTGTTACACATTATTTTGGTCACCTCAATGATCACCTAACAACATGTGTTAATGTTCCTTGAAAATATTAAGAGAAGAATTTCTCCATGGGAAAAGTGATTTTCTTCCCTTTGCCAAAAACCATATCAAGGAAGGTCGTCACACCCTGCTAAATGAATGGGGTGCGATGATGTCTGATCGTCACACCCTTCTCTAAACATGGACTTCAATGACGTCGCATGTTGTTGTATGTTTAGGGTGCGACGATGCTTAAATCATGGGAAAAGTCAAATTTCACGAATTTTCTAGAAGGTGAGGTGGCCTCCGATCGATTTGGATATTACTCGCTTTTTTTATTTGGTGGGATCATCCTAATATCCTCACCCATATCTCTTTCACACTATATAAAGTGGTATCTCTCATGGAAAAGGCTAAGGTTGAATAGGCTAATAATTGTATGGAGAGTTCTACTTTAGATTATGCTTGAGAGCTTTGCTTTAGTTCTTCAAGTAAGATTGTGGATCTTCTTCATTCAAGGCATTGGAGAAAAGGTGTGTGTGTTGGAGAAAAGATCCATTGAAAGGGGACCTTGCAATATCAAGGCATGGGTTGTATTCTCCACTTTCTATTCACTTAATACAGTAATGTGTTTCTTCCCTATATAAGCATCTTGTCTTCTATTATATAATTCCTTGATCATATACATAGACTTCATTAGAGTAAGCATATCTTTATTTTCCCTCTTTGTTGGTTTGTGATTCCTGGATAGGCTTACTATTCTGCAAACCCAAGGAAGGAGATACAAGGACAACATTAGCGAGGATCAAGCATTGTTTAAAAGGTATGTCTCTTGTACCTCATTAAACTAGTTCATATGATAATGAAGTTTAAGTCGAAGTGTGCATTCTGTCTTGTTTTGTTCTAGTTTCTAGTGGGATCTAGGGAGATTTGTTCGTGTTTGCACTTACCAATTAATCCAATAACAAAATTGGTGACCATACTAGCGATACAGATTTATTTTTGTTTTTTTGTCTCTTATTTTCTTTTAGCATGCCTTCTTTTGATCAAATTAATTCTCTGAGTCTATGGGTGATCCATCTGGACTCCCTGGGTCTGAAGTTTCAGTTATAATTTTTTCGTTTCTTTCCATTTTTCCTTAGTTTTAGAGATCGTCGCACTGTGCTATATAGGCAGACCACGACGATCCTCAGATGTCGCACTGTGTTATATAGGAAGACCATGACGATCCTCATATGTCACACTCTATAGGTGTAGACCAGTGCGACGATGTCGCATTGTACCCTATTGTTAGCATGCGACGACCCTAGATCATCGCGATTGACTGCAACCTGCGATGATTCCTATAGGAATTGTTGGAGACAACCATTTTTCTTTTTTCCACCCATTTTTGTCTCAGTTGTCTAGGATGAACTTCTAACAGTAGTGTTTGATTGATTTATGAGTTTAAAGTTTTCAATTGATTGGTTTCAGAAATTGAAAGTCCTTCTTTGTAAATTTTGCAAGTTCTGCTTTTGATTCTTGTCACAAGGGTATAATCTATGGATCTTGGAATTGAGTGCTTGTTTGACAAAGGGTCTCTGATTTATTTGAAGTTTTGGATTGTTTTTACTTTATGTATTGTTCATTGATTGAGAGACATTTTTGTTTTGTATTTGACAAAAGGTTTTCCAATCATTTCATTTTTTCCCACATTATAGTTTTGATTTGGGAATTGTGTTGAGAGTGTGTTAATTTTCTTGGATTACTCTTTCTTTTCTTCATTACTTATCTGATTTGATTTGAGAAAGAAACAATTGAAGTCATTCTTATTTTTAGTGATCCTTCACAAGAAATTTTTGCATTCAAAATATTTGTTAAAAGAGAAATTGGGAAATTTTGTAGCTTATGATTATTTCGAATTGTGTTCATTCAAAAATTGAGGAATGGTGATTCATAGATTTTGTACTTTAAAAATAAATACCTTCTCCCCTATTGTAATTAGAGTTCATTGAATTGAAAAATTGCATCATCATCTCTTCTTGCATTTTATTGGGTCAAGGTCACATACGTCATCAGTTTCATTTCCGTTTCCCTTTTGAGTAAGCAACAACCTCTAAAATACAACATAATTTTAAAATTTATTAGTAACTTTTATTTTCTAGAAATTCTCTTCACCAAAATTAGCTAGGATAGTGCTTTGGAATAGGTTGTAAGGAACACTCTCCAAATCATCAAAACACACAGTAGTATATTGCGATAGGGAAAGTTCAAATCCACTTGCTACATTTTGTCCTGGGAAGCCCTTCTAACACAAGGGTCAATCATGAGGTCACATTAGGACTGGCAGAGTTACTCACCCTGCTTTGTCGGTCTTGGTGTAGAGATTGCATGTATTATTACGGGTCACTTGAGAAGAAAATCCTGTGGGGACCTTCTTGAGTTGATTTCGAGCTAGATACCCTGCCTTTGCACGTGGATCAGACTATCAACTGTTTCCCCAGGCATCGTTTTTGTAATTGGTAACCTTAGTACCCTATCTCTTTAGGGTCTTTACATGAGATGACTGTGGAGGGGCAAGTCTTCATGATACCTGTAATCAACGTTGGCCAAATTCACTCGAGCTCCTTGGAAGGTATACCCACGATTATGTGTGGGAGCTTGCACCAGGGTGCAAGTCCGTTAAGAAGGTTGTCAACGTAAATTTTGCACCCGCTTTATCCCAACCCCTTCTTGTATTGATTTCACGACATTGGATTTCATCACCAACTACTGAATTTGAAATAAGAAGGTTTGTTTTCTTGGTTTGATTTATAGATTTTATTAGTGAGTGATGTTTGTTTCTCTAGTTGGCCATAGATTTGTTTTATTCTTTATTTGGTATGGCCAATATCGGCCCTCACTGTTCACGTAGGATGCAAGGGCTACCTTCGAAAAATATAGAATATTACGTCCCTTTGCTTCCTAACTCACCAGAGGGCTCTCCTGAGGGAGCAGTCAATAGCGAAGTAGCCTTTGAGATTGGAAGTTCAAACTCTTTAGAGAGATTCAGAATTATTTCAGATTCTTTATAGGGAGAACTTGTTGTTGATGAGCATATTGAAGTACCTACTGGACCTAATGCAGAGTCTGGAGTAGACGATCAATTTTTTCAAAATGAATCATTTAGAACGATGTTGATGGGCATTTATGACACACCTTCAATGAGAAGGGAAGATCTGAACTGGGGTTGTCTATTTAACCCAAGCCATTTGGGATAATCTACCCTGATGGGTTTTATGGCTTCGTTAGCCAACTAGGATTCTAAAATAATTAAAAGATGTAAACTAACTAGATGTACAATCCTATCAAACAATACACTAATACAATTGCTTAACTAATAGTAGTATTATATACAATAGATATATACAATTACAAGGTTTAAGCAAAACCTTGTGAAAATAATTGTTTTAAACTAATGGATCCAAACAAAATTAAAAATAAACAAAACTATTCTAGTACTATAACTGACAAACTAATAAACCATGAGTGAATAATATTGTAAATGATATAACGATAATGGACAAAGCATTTAACGTTTAAATGATGCAATCACTATTCATTCACAAATCAACAAATTAAATAAATAATAATATAACTAACCTTACACTGATCAACAGTACTAAGCTAGATTTGTCTCTTTGTATTTGTATAATCTCCACTTAACCTGTGTCAAGTATAAATTTATGACAAAAGAAAGAATGATACTTCCTGAAAAAACTCAAAGAAGGCTTTTATATTTTGGAACAAGTCTAAGATGACAAAAAGACAAATAATTTTATATCATGTGACCTTAGAATGTCGAATAACTGAAAATTAAAGAAATTCCAACTCTCAGTAAATGGTATTACCAACTACCTAACATTAGATGTAAAATCAAAATGCTTGGATAGGTGAACAGTCACATATATCGGTAGAACCAAAATATAATGAACCACGTAGAGAAAAACATAACATGAAAGGTTATATGCAGAATGAACTAAAGCTAGTTCGATACAAATAAAATTTCACATCCATAAATTACATGAGAAACAATGAAAACATTGCACAGTATACAAAGGATGAAAGCCAAAAAGTAAACTATATCGCATATACTTTCAAAAAAATAAGCCCATCATATGGTCCAGGAGGAATTCCATGTCTCCGGGAAAGCACCAATATTTAAACTAAGTTCAAGAACTGTTTCTCATATCTTCTAAGATAGAGACAAATCTATCTTTAAAAAAGTATGTACTAAAAATAACCAAAAATAGCTCTGATGTAACGACCATTTAATATAGTTACATAATCAAGATATTCCTGAAACTATTTTAAAAGAGAGAATTGCAAATATGGAGTATCTCCAATGATTTACTTGCCCCATCAATATTTGTCAATCGATCCCCTTCACATCTGAGAACAAAAACATAATTTTAATTTAGAAAAACACTATCTAATAAACTAATTAAAGACAAGCTACAAAATCTACGATTCTATAGCATGTCTAAAAAAAATGATAAAATCAAACAAAATCAAAACAAGAAAATTACTAATCAGAAAATTGACTTTGAATTACCAGAAATAAAGCATTTGAAACTAAAAATCCTTGCAAATCAGAATCGATGATAATATTAACCGTGGTTGATTTTTTAAACAATGATATTCTAAGACTTTTTGATCTTTGTTTTTCATTAGAAGAATTTAATTCTTTTTACTCATTAATTTATGTTTCTCCCTCTTCAGATCACTATTTTGTTTCTGTACTTGGTTCGAACAAATCTAAAGACATAGAACAAACAAATGATATCTCTCAGCCCAGAACTAGCAGCCACTATAACTTCCAAGATCTAAATTTATTTTACAATCCTGGTGATCATTGTCAGGGGATTTTATTTAGTGGAAATGTCTCTAATAATCGTTCTCTAGTTCATGGATCTTATGGCCTAGATAAGAGACTACGAATGCATATTTTTTCTGTCTGAAACCAACAATCTAAATATCTACCCAAGTTACCCTTTTCTTCTATGTGCATATGGTCGATAGATGAGGGTCCCATTTCGATGAATGTATCCATTAAATTGAGGCCAAATACCTAAGAACTGATCGAAACTTGCGAGAAAAGGTGGGGGAGTGAGGATTAGGGTTAAATGAGGCCTCTTAATCAATCTTTGCAATATTCTGTGACATATATGATTGATCTACAACGTTGAACTATTTCCTCAAACTTGATAAAAAATTTGAAAAGATCTTCTTTAAAGCAAAGGTTATATCTCTCATATATTTGAGTTTTTTTGGAAACTGTTCATGCGAGAGATAAAAGGGTTCATTTATGAGATGGGTTTCTGAGGGTTTTTTCAAATTCTTTTTCGTTTGGTCATAATACATCTCGAAAAAATGATCTCTGAGAAAAGTGAAAGAACCCCTCACCTCCATCGAAACAGAGTTTCTGAAATATTGTTCTTCACAAAATGGGATGTATCTCTGAAATGGCTTGGATTCTGGAGAAACTGCCTACGTGGAAGGTAAATTACCCTGTTTTGGAGATGGGTTGTTAATGGTTTTGTCAAATTCATAACTGTTTGCACATAATTCATCCCACAAAATCATGTCTCTATTATACAATTACAGGTATGTAAGACCTCAGGGCCATTTGGTTCTTCCCTTGCTATAGGAGTGATAGGTTTTGTAGCTAAGTTAAAAGACATAATAAACTGGAGGGAGAACAGAGTACCCTCGTGGGAAGAAAAAAAATGAAGTCGTATCAAAAGAAACCGATTAAAATCACAAAAGAATAGGTCAACATACCTCATCCCATAGTAGTAGCGAGGAACTCGAAGATCATAGGACAACACGAACCGATTATCCACTTAAATCCTTGATGATTTCCAAATCGTTTGTATGACAAAGGACATAAGGGTTTAGAATAGACTGACCCATGTTTTCCTTATAATTTTCCACGAATTAATGACCCCAATGTGGATGATAATGATATCACAGTATTTCTATGAAATTGGCCAAGGTAAGAGGGATGATTGAAAGAAATTATCGAGTAATTAAGTACATGGAAATTCCTTCTACTTAGTATTTGAATTAAACTCTTACAAACCAAACATATTTCTCATAGCGCATTCAATCTATGGTCGATTAGCTTAGGAATATAATATGAAGAATGAATCACAGTAATAGGTTTTAGTAATATTTCAAAATTTTAATTCAAACATAGGACTTTACCCTAATCATCTTAGTTATATAGTCTAAATATCCCTTTTTGAATGAGATTTTAATTAGGGAAATTCAAACAATTAACTATAGACCATGATTATATATGCTTGGTGAGATTCAATGAAAGTTTCTCATGAAGTAACAATGTCTTGATTGAATCAGAATAAAAATTACAAGAGAGGCTGACATTTAATCTAAGGAAAATGAATTTGTACTGTTGGCACAGAGGGTAGACCCAGGGTTCAACGCTTCAACAATGCACCAAGAAAACCCTAACTACTGGCCCTTTTGGCAACACCAGCAAAGAAAATGAAGTCTCACCCGAGGTAGAGGTAGGGGCGGTTGTAGGACTCAAGTGTCTACAACCTAGCTAGGACACAGATCTGTGATCACAGTACTTAACAAAACACTTAGCAAGTAACATTCATTAGTATTTAAACTTTATTCACATCATAGGTAAAAACCCTAATTACAGAGCAACACAATATTCAACAAGATCTAACACACCCAAGCACTTAACACATAGAAATAGATCAGATCTAGCATTCATTCAAATCATTAAGAATTAAGATACTATATCAGATGCATATAACATACACAAATATGACAACACTAAGCACAAATCACATAAATCACACAAAACAACCATAACACAGGATATACGTGGTTCACCCCCAGTGTGGGGCTACGCCCACTAACTCTTCTTCTTCTACATTATCTTCCTTCAATCTTCTTACATTCACAGAGCCTCAAAACCAACTCTGCATAGGACAGGAGATCTATGTGCACATCACTAGATCCTCCTTCCCCGAACTTGGTACAACACAAAGCCCTCTTACAATCACTTGCACTTAGCCCTGCAAGTTCTCAATACAAAATATGCACGGAGCCAACTCAATCATATAGATCCAACTAATTACATCACTTGCACATAACATAGCATTGTACTACACTTAGCACCGCTTACTTACATTGCCTAGCTTTCTATTTATACATTACAAAAGGGGCCTAAACATGGGTAAATCCATGGGCTGATATCCCATACCCGTTACATAAACCCTAATCCCAAAATTCTTGCAAAAGGGGGAGAGATCCCATGATTTTTTATTCACCTGGGTGCTTCATCTTCGACCAGCCAGTCGAAGTCCCAACAATGTGTTGGACAATTGAGAGGGGGGGTGAATCAGTTGTTTACCAAGATTGAACAATTATACTTATTTTTAATTCTTTACAAAGCACTCAATGACAATCACAATGATGTAGGGCAATAAGCAAAAGCATATTCAACATCAATCACACATATGAGATACACAGAGACAGATTTTCTTGAGGAAACCCATACAGGGTAAAAACCTCTTCTTCTTTATATGATAAGTAATTTTTACATTCGTTACATTATCATACATATGAGCACCTACTCATTGTGAGGCTACAACCTCAGTTTTTGCAAGCTGCAACTTGCTGAGAGCACCAACTCTCTGTTTTCTCTAGCACCAACTAGAATGAAGCACCAACTCCCTGGTTTCTCTACCACCAACTAGAAGGAAGCACCAACTGTTATAACCCTAAATTGCACCACACATGCTTACCTGGCATCAGGCCAACTCATATCCCTTCCTTGCCAAAATTATGCTGAGCAAACTCTTGAAAATCCTCTTGGGTCAAGGTCCACGCGCCCTAACCTACTACTGCACGCGTGTGCACGTTGGAAGGCCTACTACAACCCGTGTGTACCTAACAAAACACAAAAATAGGAAAGTTTCCGACGGGAACAAAAGCTATGGGTAAGTTAACTGAAACTCCTGGCCATGCATGGCCGAGGATTCGTCCAAAACCCTAGCTCTTTCTAGCCTATAAAAGAAGGGGTAGGGGTACCATTTGGAGGAGGGAAAATTATAGCGAAGAAACTCTGCCCATTTGCCGAATCCATTGTCCTAACCCTTTAGCCTTTCCTCAAGCCAAAGGAGAATTAACGCAAAGCAGTTGGAGGACAGAAAAGGAGGAGCCCAGGATCAGGATCAAGGAGCGGTGGCCGGTCTCGACTTTGATTGTAATTTGATTCATTGTTCAAATAATAAAAGAATAATTTTCCCGTCCCAATGCATGAGTTATCTATGGTGTGTTTAATTTATGCTTAATTTCTAACCCTCAAGTAGAAAAATAGCATGCATGCATAGTGGTTTGTCTTGATTACAGGATTATCTTTGGAAGGAGCAGTGTAAGAAAGCGGGCAAAGCACAACAGAGGATCTACACCAAACATCAGTAAAAAAGGTTAGTAGTTTCTTTCCATGCATGTGTTGTGAAAGAGGGGTTTATGTTTTGGGTGGTAGGTTAAAAAGTGATTTCTTTATGGTCAAAATCTGCATGCAAGTCTGACCCTAGTTTGCTAGTCCGTAGGGTATTTTTCCCAACAACAGAGTTGGCGACCATACTGGGGAAGATACTCTTTAGGGTTTCCGGATTTAGTTGAGTTTTTGGGTAGTTTAAGAGATTAGATTTTCTGTTTCTTTGCCTGTCCTTTTCTGTAAAGCCTGAGCTAGCAGGGAGCCTGGTTCTTTATACCAGTTTTCCCTGACTGTTGCTTGATGGCAATTGTCGGGACACACAGAGGTACACGCAGCCTGTAGAAGGCTAGCATGCATGTAACCGCACCCTAATCTCTTACAGCCCACGTGTGAACGCTAGCTGTAGAGGTTTCAGTAGCGTGTAGGAGTTCAGAGAGCTTGAGAGGCAATCCTCCTCTTCCCTGTCAGAATTATACATTCTCAGGGGGTTTTCTGGATCCTGTCTGAGTCTTGCTGGTTCATAGTCTTGTCTTAGTTTGTCTTGTTGTGTTTTATTATTCCTTGCAATTATTTTTCTTTTCTGTTAGAAGAAGAATCCAAGCCTTCAAGAGACCCTGGTTATCAATACCAGAGGCCTCTTCCTGGTCTGGGCTGCCTGTGTTTATTTTTGTCTTAGAGTTTATACATACACATGGCCTGTACAAGGTCAGCCCGCGTGTACACGCATTTTGTTTTATCTCAGCATGCGTTCGCATGCGTGCTATTTCAGTGCCAGTAGTGTGCTTGACAGGTTGCTTTTCAATTAGGGTGGGGCATTCATCCCCTCCTGTGGTGATAAATGTTCCTCTCAGGTGTTTGATTCTAGGGTTGAACAATCGGTAGGTTAGGGCCTGTTACCCTTATCTTGTTTTTTCTTAGATGATAGTTGATAGAAAAGATAAAAAGGAAAAATTTTGTTTTATGGTTTTTAGACAAGCGTAAGACTCTGTGCTTTCTTGATTGCCATTGTGTGTCTTTGCTCTGATTCTTTGCGATCTGCGCTTTAAGACAGAATTTTGTTTTTCTTGGTTTTAGGCTTGTCGATATTTTCCCTTTGTTGCTTGATTAGCACGTAAATAAAAAAAAAGATAAAAAAAAATCTTTTCATTTTCTTCTTTGTTTGAAGATTGCGTTTCTACATCAAGAGCTAGGGAGAATTCTTTTTGTTCATAAGTTTTCTACATCAATAGCTAGGGAGAAGTCGAGCGAAATTCCTTTATGTTTTCTGTGTGAAATCTTAGAAAAATTAAAAAGAAAAAGAAGTCTTTCTTTGTGAAAAGTTATTCATTTTTGCATTTAGTAAAAGTCTTTTGTTTCTAGCTTTTTTCATTCGTTTTTTCTTTGAGTCTTTACACATCATTAGTTTCACCTTCATACCCCGTGACGTAAGAAATCCCATAAAAGAAACGCTAATTTAAAATCTATTAGACTTTTTGTTTGTAGGGTTCATACACTAGTTCAGGACTAGGGCCTTGGATTAGGTTGGAGAGGAAACTCTCCAAGGCCACTCAAAACCAAACATTGGAGTCTGTGATAAGGAGTGTAGAAATCCTATTTCGTGGAAGTTATCCAGGACCCCCCTCTAACACAGGGGATAAACACGAGGTCGCGTGAGGAAAGGTAGCGGAGATAACCCCTCCAAGGCCGGACCAAGCATAGTGGAGAACACATATCGAGGGCTTGTTTTGGGATTCCGTCATTTGCATTTTCCACGAGGCTTTGTGGGTCTCGAATCTGTTCGAGGTCCTCAGTTATCTTCCATACCATTTTCTCTCGATACCCTTGACAGGTTTCGGGCTTGATACCCTTCTCATTGTGGTCTACCCGACTTTCGATTGTACCCGCCTGGTGACTATTTGCATGCTGGCAAACTATTTGCCAATCCTTTTAGGGACTTACACAGGTGACTGCGAGGGTATACTGCAGTACCTAGGACAGAAATTGGGCCACACTTTGCAGAGTATACCCGGAGTGTGCTTCCGTGTTCGAGTTGCACTTGCACTGGTAAGTTGCTCCAGTGTTGGTTGTTGTAACTGTTCTTCCAACTAGTTTAGTGTTTGCTTGTCTTATCTCTTAGGGGCTTCTTTTTTAGTGTGTGTTATTGTTTGAACATGTAGAATACCTTAGTGTGTCTTGGATATTCTCACACAGTGGAGGAGCCTGAGCTCCACCGGTCATGAAGGCTTCTGGGCCTGCCGTCGGTTATACTGGAGCCACCCCCGCCACCATTGAGGCGGAGGCTAGACCAACAAGGGTCTTTCGAAGAAATCGGGTTACAAACCATTGTGCCCGAAAAAATCCCGAAGGAATCAACCGCCAATCTTGGCTCGGTTGAAACCCCAACCACTGATACTTGGCCATCGGTCATTGTACCAATCCAATTTTACGAACGCCTATCAGTGCCTCACACAGCTATGGAAACAAATGTTGTTACTTCCTCTGGGAATTCTTCCATTCCCACCACCATTTCTACCACAGGAGAAGCATCTCCTAACTTGCTGTCATCGGTCCGGGCCACCATGGTCTCAGCCGCAACTACGTCGCTCAGTGGACCGATCCCATCTATCGCGACGGCCACAACTCCCTTCACACCTAGTTCGACAGGCTCTCCATTTTCATACGGTATGCCTAGTTCGGGTACAAGTCCTGCACTCACTCACTCCACTTTACAGACTTTGGGTCTAGTGGTTGGGAGCTCTAACGCTCCTATGCAAGGTCAACTTGGGGGCACTTCCATCCCTTTTAATGCTTTTCCTTACGCTGGAGGTCATATCTCTCCTTCGTCCCCTTCGCTTGGCGGTCTGCATTAGCAGTCCACCGGGCAGCCTGCACACACTAGTTTATTTGGATCCGGGAGTCAAGGAACACCTGCACACACTATGTTGGTAGGTTCATCACTGTTTTTTTGGAACGGGATGTTTGGTAACAACACTTTGATTTCCACCGCTTTCCCTTTTGTGGGCACTCCCATTTTTGGACAGTCTACTCCGGCGTAGGGTACTATTCTTGCGCCGGGGGCACATATAGCAGGACCTTGGAACTCAGGACAAGGATCCATTCCCTCCTTTGGAATGTCGTTATGGGGTAATTCTTTCCACAGTCAATGGAACCCTGGACAGACTTCTATGCCTCTCCCATCAGGACCGGCATGGGGTAATCCTTCCAAAAGTCGTTCAAACACGATGCATGCCCAACATCCTATGTCCTTTAGGGGGAATCAGCCAATGATGTCTCCACAGATGAAAAATCCTTATGCTAGTCAGGGCCATGGTTTCTACCAGAATCCGGGCCAGCAACCAAACTTTTCCTAGCAACCTAGTGCCAGTCAAACTCCAGGACCCTTTTTCCCAGGCTATCAGCAGTAACCCAAACTACCATTCTTGGCGATGTTACACTTGCCATATTTGACAAGGTTGTTAAATGATCCTATTTGTCACGATCCACATTGGCCTCCTATGCCAACGAAGTTGCCTTTGGACATTCCAAAGTTCGAGGCCAAGCCTACTGAAGATCCAGGTGATCACGTGACTACCTTCCATCTTTGGTGTACATCTAACTCATTGAAATATGACTCCATCCAGTTGTGATTGTTTCAAAGCACTCTTATCAAGAATGATGTGAAATGGTACATCGAGCTTGATCGCTCAAGATACTCTTCTTTTGGCGAACTGGCGATGGCCTTCCTTAACCATTTCCAGTTACCTGTGAGATACGACGCCGGCACAGAGCTGCTTGCCAATTTCGAACAGACAACAACGGACCATATCTCTGATCATATCCAAGAGTGGAGATGTCGAAAGAGTCTAATCAAAGTACCATTCCCACCAACATTCCTGCTTGAGTGGTTCCTTAAGTCTTTAGTCCCACAATTATCCAAAGACATCGCGACTTCAGGAGTTTTCTCCGAAGAATATGCCATCATGAGGGATCAATAGTTTGAGCTCATCTATTCTCAGTCTGGTTTATTATACAACATCCTGCCGGATGCACCACGATCGATACTGGATAAAACTAGAAAGAGAGCTAGACCACATGCCGATGGTATTGTTGGCTCAGCACATACCAAACCCGCTAAGCAATTGACAAAGCAATTGCAACAACTATCTATACAACACTCAATGGCCAGCCAGACTACTGCTTTGGCTGCTCCTCCTACCCAAACGTCGGAAGTACACTCCATGCAGACGACTAACCCAAAGGCCACCCAGCAGCCTAAAGGGAAGAAAAAACAATGAAAAAAGGGTAAGGGGGAGAAAAAGCCCACTGATAATGCTGGCGAGGGCACCACGGAAAAACGAACGGTGAGGTATCCGTGCAACTTGTGTGCAGAAGACCATCCGACCCATCTTTGTCCTCGACTTGTAGAGGCCCAAAAGTTTGTCACACAGCAACAGCAAGCCGTGTTGACTAATCCCTTTCAGTATGGGAAAAATTTAACTCAAGCCTCTACAAGTGTCGAAGGGGGCAGCCAAGAAACCTTCCCTCCCCCAAACAATTCCTCATCCGCGAACGTATATATGGTTAGGGGTGATGCTTTAATAACGACTAGAGCACACGAGTATAGTAAACCAAGCACCTATGAGAAGGGTAAAGAAGCTGAGATCCCATCTCTTCCTCTACAGATCGAGAAGACGTTGGGTGAAACAATGACACACATTCCAAAGGGTGCATTTAAGAAAGCTTCTCACAACCCAAATGCAAGGGCCACCCAGAATTACTCTGTGGTGGAAGATTTATCACAAACCCCTTGTGCGATGTCCTCTTTGGAGGTCCTCCAAAGCTGCACTTCTCAAAGGAAAGCCTTGTTAACTGCTTTAGGCTCTACTGAGACTTGTAGCCCAGGTACCATCATGCTAGATACAAAATACTTAAAACCTCGTCTGCCTTACCACGTAGCATTTAAGATAGTAGTGGCTCATCCCATGAAAACATTTACCCGCAATATCTTTCACACAGTGGTCGAAGAGGGTGCCTCGACATGCGTTATGTCATTAGCATGTTGGAAGGCCATTGGCCAGCCTGCTTTGTCTGCGTCACCTACTCTCCTCACTGCGTTCGATGGTCATTCTTTCCGACAACATGGCATCGTCCCTTCTTTCCCTGTGCAGTTAGGAGGGAAGACCGTGTGCATCGATGTAGAGGTAGTCGATGCCCCCCTCGACTATAAATTCTTCTTAGGTCGGAGTTGGACTTACGCTATGCAAGCTGTGGTTGCTACCATTTTTCGAGTCTTGTTGTTTCCACACGAAGGTCGGATAGTGACCATCGATCAATTGTCCTTCTCTAGACCTGACCAAACTTTGGGGGCATCCACGGTTCGCATGATTGATAATCCTCAAGATGGTGTCGTTAACGTAGGAGTTGGTTTGTGCCCATCCTTGATGGGTACCTTCGATTACCCACCTCCTCATGACGATGTCATGTTTATATCTAATCACCACAAGGCTGAGATTTTTCAAGTTTCATCGTTCCGCACGACTTACTTTGAGGATCTGTGGATTCTTCCTTCCCCATCATCCACGATGGATGAGACAAGGCACTCCGGCATGTCCATGCCCTTGTTGGCCGCTGAAGTAGCGTACTCTTTAGTTCAGTAAGCTTCAGCTAACCCTGATCCGACTCCCGCACAAGAGTTGGATCCACTTTTAGAGCCTATTTGGGCTCAGATTTCTCTTGCTACCATCGATTCATTATACTTAGTCTTGCCTTCTGACGAAGTAGTAATCGAGGCGATGACTAGTCTGGACAAACCTTGGGAAGATCTTCATCACAGATCATACTTCCTCCCAGAGTTAAGCCGAATCGAAGCAGGAGAATTCACTATCACCATGACGGAAGATCATCCATGTCCTATTAATCTCTTAGCTACAAAGGAAATTTATGTTGAGGGAAATATGGTGACTATCGCTAAAACTGTACCTATCAACATCTCCCGAAACCCTGGCATCGTGGAGAATGTCTTCGTCGGGGCGGATTGCTCCCCCGAAGAGATTCAAATTTATATGGATCTTTTCAAAGAATTCCGTGATGTTTTTGCCTAGTCTTATGAGGAAATGTCAGGTATCGATCCGAAAATAGTTGAACATGAAATCACAATGTATCCTGATGCTAAGCCTGTTCGACAAAAACATCGTCCAGTCAATCCTAAGAAAGCAGTAGCCATTAAGCTTGAGGTTGATAAATTGCTAAAGGCAGGTTTCATTTATCTTATTCATTTGACTCAATGGGTGTCAAACCCCGTGCCGGTCAATAAAAAACAAGGCACGATTCGTGTATGTACCGATTTTCGTGATTTGAACAAGGCATGCCCAAAAGATAATTTTCCAACCCCAGTCATTGACCAGATCATTGATGAATGTGCCGATTGTGAAGCCTTTTCGTTCATGGATGGTTTTTCGGGATATAATCAAATCCAAATCAAACCTGACCAACACAAAACAACATTCATTTGTTTGTGGGGTACATTCGCCTATCGTAAGATGCCTTTTGGCCTCAAGAATGCTGGAGCCACTTTCCAGCGGGCCATGTCTTTTGCGTTTCACGACCTCAAACATATAGTCAAGGCCTATCTAGATGATTTAGCATCACGCTCTCGCAAGTGAAAGGATCATCCTACGCACCTCAGACTAATCTTCGAATGTTGTCGCTACTTCAGAATTTGCTTGAATCCCAACAAGTGTAGCTTTTGCGTCACGTTAGGACGTTTGTTAGGTTTCATCATATCAACAACAAAGATCATGGTGGATCCTCTTAGGGTGGAGGCAATAATCTAGTTGGCCCCCCCATGCACAATCTTACAACTTCAAAGTCTTCAAGACAAGGCGAACTTCTTACGACGCTTCATCACCAACTATGCCAAAATCACCAAGGGCTTTATGCGTTTACTTAAGAAAGATGTTCCCTTTTTCTGGGACGAAGCCGCTCAACGCTCTTTCGATGCATTAAAACACACCCTTACAACCGCACCTCTGCTATGGCCACCTAATTATAACAAAGATTTCTTATTATATCTGGTTGTCATAGAGTCAACCATAGGCATGGTTTTAGTTCAGGAAGATGATTCATTTGTAGAATACGTGATCTATTACCTGAGCCGAGGCCTCGTAGGACCAGAACTTAATTATTCCCATCTCGAAAAACTTTTGTTGGCAGTAGTTCATGCTATTCAACGGTTCCGTCACTATGTTTTGTTTCGCAAGACCACCGTCTTTGCTATCGTGAATCCATTCCAGTTCATGTTGACACGACGAGTTATCGGCAGAAAAATCAATAGATGGATGGTCATCCTCCAAGAATTTGACTTAGACTTCATTTTAGAAAATTCCAAGAAGTCATTGGTCTTCGCAGAACTTATTTTGGAGCTTCCGGTTGAGTCAGGTGACGTTGTGCCTAAGGGATCGCCTATCCGGGGGGATATGTTTTTTATTGAATATTCTCTAGAGATATACTGATCTATCTCTAGACTTTGAAGTGCCCCACCTCTGCTTCTCGTGACGAGCTTCGGCGGATACACCATCAGGCTAAGAATTATCTCATACTCGATGATACATTGTATCGGAGAGGTGTAGACTGCATCTTGCGTCGATGTCTCCTCATGAGGAGGCCGTCATAGTGCTCAACGATTGTCATACAGGAGCTTGTGGCGGTCACTTATCTGGGTTGGCAACAACCCAAAATATTTTACGAGCAGGTTACTTCTGGCCCACACTTATCAAAGATTGTATCGAGTCAGTCAAGAGGTGCCATCTGTGCCAAATATTCTCTCGGAAGATGAGGGAAAATCCAGCTCCGATGTTTCCTGTCATCATAGTTGGTCCCTTCACTAAGTGGAGGATTGATTACACTACATGCAACCCCCCATCAGAAAGGGGGCACTGCTATATCATCGTAGCTATCGACTACTTCACTAAGTGGGTTGAAGCTATGCCAACGTTTAAAGATGATGGAGAGACTGCAGCTCTCTTCTTATTCAACCAGATTATAGCACAGTTCATCGTCCCGAGAGAAATTGTCACTGACCATGGCAGTCACTTTCAGAACCAAATGATGTCTGAATTATCATCAAAGCTTGGGTTAAAGCAAGAACATTCCTCACCTTACTACCCCCAAGCCAATGGGCAGGTGGAAGCTGTAAACAAAACTCTTAAGACTATTCTACAACAAACTATCAAATCAGCCAAGTCAAATTGGCATTTGATGTTATACTCGGCATTATGGGCTTACCAAACATTTGTTAAGACTCCAACCGGTTTCTCACCTTTCCAACTCGTTTATGGGTTGGAGGCAGTCTTGCCCATCGAATGTCAAATCCCATCTCTGAAATTGGCAGTACAGTTATTGCCAGACACTTCTCCACTTGAAGAGTGGTTAGTCCACCTTGAGCAACTTAATGAGCAGCGTCGCGATGCGGCCCTGGCCAACGAGGCTCATAAACATAAGGTCAAGTGTCAATATGATAGGTCCGTTCATCCTCGGATTTTTTCTGAGGGCGACCTTGTCTTGGTCGATGACCAAAATAAGAACCCCCTGGGGGCAGGAAAGTTTAAACCCATGTGGTTCGGACCCTTCATTATTAAAGAGGTATTAAAAAGGGCGCCTATCATTTGGTCTATTTTGAAGGGAATTCTTTGGCGGAGCCTAGAAATGGGCTCTACCTCAAGAGGTATTACTCATAGAAAGGTCATTGTGGGTAACTTTTTGTAACATATGTAGAGTATTTGTACTATTACTTTTTACGGTTCTTTTAAAAAGTGTTATGGACGTGTCATTGATGTTATCTTTCGTCAATATGGTAGATGTCAAGTGAGTCCGAGGTGTTCGTTGGGTATGCGGATGGTGATAGTCGACACACACGGAGGCTTGCCTCCGTAGCTTGGGTAATCTTTACACCACAGGGTCAGTTGTTATCTTCCGGAGGTATATGCTTAGGTGACACCACAAATAATGTTGCCGAGTATAGTGTAGTTATTGAGTTGCTTCATGACACATTGTCATTGGGTATCTCTCGTCTCTGGGTCTATCTAGACACTCAACTGGTTGTGTCGCAGCTAAATAGAATATACCGGGTTCATGATCCAACTTTACACTGACGATTCCTTAGGGTACGTCTCTTAGAACGCAACTTTGATTATATTACATATTTTCATGTTCCTAGGAGATTAAATCAAATCACAGATACTCTAGATAATCACATTTTAGATTGGCATATTGCCCACATATAAAAAGATCATGGACATAAACATGTAAATACATTTTTGCACACATAATCCATAAGACACAAAAAGAGATAAAAACCATATATAAACATCATAAAATCCTCAGAGTACATAGATGGACGCAAGTGCCTCAAAAGTGGGAACAATAACGAGTCACAGGGCTTATGCCCTCAAACAATATATACAACAAGGTGCTTGTGGCACATAAAGAGTCTAAAGTCTGTTCAGGGCCTATGGGCCCTGTTATAATCATCTACAACGTGGGCTAAATGCATAAACAATCGGACCCATGTCCGAGGTGCCCCCACAACATGAGTCTGCATGGATGGCGGCAGGTCCTCTATCTCTACCATCGTGACTGTGCGAGTGAGTGTAGTAAAGTTCCGCTCAATTCGCCTAAGGACCCTCTCGGCCTCTCCTACTGGGAGGTTCCCTGCTACTGCTGCTCCCCCAGTGAAGGAAGCTGCGGCTTTCAGCAGTGGGTGACGCCTATTCCGTGCATAGTCGACAAGTCGCACGGGTCCCACATCTGCACGTAATACACATTTACCCATCAAATACTTTGGCATACAAAAAAATGATATATATAACAAAAAGACATAAAAATTACATATGAAAACAAAAAAACTATACAGGTGGAGGCTTACCCATCTCCCCTCGCTCCTCACTAGGAGGCATGGGTATCTCTGGATCTCTCAAAAAGTCAATCCCCGCATATGGGTAGTCCTCGATAGCATGGATCTGTCGTGATAGCCAAGCAAAAAAGTCATCGTCGAAGGCCTCAACAGTCCTTTTGCCACCCTGTCGTGGAAGTAACACTGCCCATCTGCATACTGCGGGGAAAGTGGCCAGATGTCCTCGTACTGCAAGCCGAGGACTGAAGCACGAAACTCTCTTAAAAAAGAATGAACACAAGATAGTCCCAAACCCGAAGTTCCTCTGTGTTCGCTGTCGACAATCTGTCAATTGCCTCTTCATACACTCCAGTAGTGTGGTACTCAAATCAAAAATTTGTGCATTCATGCACTGGATGGCACAGTTCATCTGTGCGTACGAAGCCTGATGCACGACTGTTGAGCCGGTAATCCGCCCAATAAGAAATAAGATAGTCTGTAGGGTGAGGTTGGCAATCTTGCTAATAGGTATCGAAGAACCTCTAAGATCGGTCCCAACCTCATAGTACTCAGCTATCAGTTCCGAGACCTTGCTTGGCCCTACAGGAAAAGTTTGAAAGTTGACTGGTTCCCCTCTCCTTAAGAGGCCAGTCAAAAAGTAAATATCCTCAATGGTGGGCACCAAGGATTGCCCCTCTAGCATGAACGCCTCTGCGTTAGGGTGCCAGTAATCAATCAAGGCATTCAGTAGCCTTGGTTGTGCGCGCATGAATGGACATCAAAAGAATTTTACCAAACCACACTACGTCAACACGGCCACAACATTTGGATCTGCGGCAACTAACTCATTGGAGGCCTCGTGCTCCCTTTCCCTCCACTGGACATACATCCTGCCAACACAACAAGATAAAGGAGGGTCAATACTTCTTTTCATTGTCTTTTTCATCAATAGGGGGGGGTACACGCGGCCTGTCGAGGTGACAGTCACATGTACACGCATGCAGGCTTTGATCTGCATGCGTGTACACTCGGGCTATCTCTGGACAGCCCACGTGTACCTAGGGCCGACCTTTTTAAGGTCGACGCCCACCCCAAAAATAAATTAAATGATAAAATTGAAGTATTGAATAGCTAGATAAGGGAGTTTGTACTTACTTGGTCCAAGAAGAAGTCCATTTCATCCACTGTAGCTCCCGGAATCACGATCTTTGGCAAATGGGGTCTTTTGGCTCCAGAGTCAATTTCCAAATCAACAATGGTGATAATGAGCTGCCAGCTTCTATTTATAGACTTTTTGACCTCTTTTTGTCACTTTTTTGGCCCCCCTTTATCAGTTTCTTTATACCAAAAACCATTTAGAGTGATCCAGGAGTTATATAGGAGGGATTTGATCAGGTATTGGGACATTTTTTTTGAGTTTCGAAAAATAAAAAAAAATATATTGACAGTCCATAATTTTTTTTTTTTTCAAAAATCAACTTGAGCATATAGGTTAGGATATCATCCCAACTTTTGCATCTCGTTGCCTTTTTCTTACGCCATAGGATCGATCCCATCCGTTTGTGACACAAAACCATCATATCTGCTCTAGAAGTGTCGCGACTTGGTGGTAGAGCTTACCAAAACATGGATGCCCTAGGTAGGTCCTGGTTGCATTATGGTGTCCATGCCGTTTCTCACAACACTGTAGGCTCGGGAGTCCGTATAGTCTTTCCTGAATACGAGTTTGAGCCTCATTTGCATGGTCTTTTTCACTCTTTGTCTTACCCTCCAGACTCCCAAAACATAACAGGTCTCCTTTTAAGCCCTTTTTAGACCCTCTAAAAATGAAAATATTGCCGAGCGATCTTGTGACCTTTCACGCTCGTTAAATTGAAATTTGAAGTCACGTCTGTCCGGTGGTAGTTTACCCCTTTTTCGGTCCGGACGGTCAACTGTACAAACAAAGGAATACTCTATTTAATTCCCATTCTTTAGAAGAGTATCCTCAGGTATAATTTTATTCCTTTTCGGGCCTGAGGGACTAAATTTATGAAAAAGAAACCCCCCCAGAGTCCATAGTTAAGCTCTTTTCAGACTCCCTAAAATTGAAAAGATCGCTGAGTGACCTTATTCTTTCACACTCGTTAAAATGGTCCAGAAGAACATTCCTGACAGAGTCCATAGTTAAGCTTTTTTCAGACTCCTTAAAAGTGAAAAAATAGCCGAGTGATCTTGTCCTTGTCACACTCGTTAAAATGGTTCTGAATCGACGTCTAATCGGTTCTAGTTTATCCCTTTTTTGAACCGACTAGACTATATTCGAAAAAGGTACCCCAGTGGAGTCTCCTTTTATGCTTTTTCAGACTCTCTAAATATGAAAAACTATCGATCTTACCTTCTCTGGGCTCGTTAAACTTACATTGAAGGACGTTACCATTGTGTGTTCTATCAACTGCATTTGCATACCTTACCCATTAGCCTTGTAACAGTTTGCTTCTGCGCCTTAACACCTTTGGCCGCTGGAGGATTTTTCCCGAGTATCATTTCAACAGAACATCAGTCTTGTCCTTGTGCCTTGAGCTTGTATGTTTGCAGTACTCGTTCCTCCATTGTAACGTAATATTCCTTTATTCTTTTTCAAAAACTACCAAAAAGAACAAAAAAAATCAAATATACCCCAAAAAGAGGATGGGAAAAGTATTTTCTTTATTGGCAGCATAATGAGTCGCCCTTGGATAAAGCACATCTGTCCATTTGATCATCAGACTATGGGATGTAGTACGACCTTAGGAATCTTTTTCTCGCTATATAGATTTGTGTCCTCGACCGTTTGGTTACTCTTCCAAACATATGGAGAGTTTGCGTTGCCTCCTGCTTCGTAGACTTATGATTAACATATATGTTGCCTGAGTCTTATCACTTGTCGTGCTATTATCCAAGGGAATTTTGTCACTGAGCCTGAGTCGGCCCCTCTGCAATATGTCTCTTGTCTGCATACCTGGCCATCCTGAACGTCCAATCAAGTCCTTGTTCGAAATCACTGAAGCCTTCAGTCCGATCATCAAGATTATCAAGTCCATAACCGACGAGTCATCGAAGACCTCTCGGTAGTGCAGTCGTACACTCATATTACACTCCTACCCAAGTTTTAGAAGATTTTGAAGTTGTTTCTCGAGCTCTGAGGTACAACCATCAGGCCGAATCAACTTCTGGGAGATGGATACTCTATATGTATATATTTCTAATTTTGAGATGTAGCTCCGCTGTGTATTATTCGTGGCTACTCTTTATAGTTATTTGACATGGATCTATAGTGTATTTGATTGGTGGCCATGGTTCTATTTTATCGCAAGCATGGGTATACCCGCCTCAGTGAGACATTTGTTATTTTGCAGACGACACCTCCTGGTTCCTGATTCTTGGGCTCACTCATTCAACATATCAGTACAGATTGGTAAAAGATTGGTAATGTATTTCGGCCATCAGATGCTCTTCTGACCTCACACATTAGGGGGCATCTGTTATAACCCTAAATTGCACCACACATGCTTACCTAGCATTAGGCCAACTCATATCCCTTCCTTGCCAAAATTATGCTAAACAAACTCTTGAAAATCCTCTTGGGTCAAGGCCCACGTGCCCTAACCCACTACTGCACGCGTGTTCACCCTGGCAGGCCTACTACAACTCGCGTGTACCTAACAAAACACAAAAATAGGAAATTTGCCGATGGGACAAAAAGCTATATGTCAGTTAACTGAAACTCCCAGCCATGCATGGCCGAGGGTTCGTCCAAAACCCTAGCTCCTTCTAGCCTATAAAAGAAGGGGTAGAGGTACCATTTGGAGGAGAGAAAATTATAGCGAAGAAACTCTGCCCATTTGCCGAATCCATTGTCCCAACCCTTTAGCCTTTCCTCAAGCCAAAGGAGAATTAATGCAAAGCAGTTGGAGGACAGAAGAGGAGGAGCCCAGGATTAGGATCAAGGAGTGGTGGCTGGTATCAACTTTGATTGTAAGTTGATTCATTGTTCAAATAATTAAAGAATACTTTTCCCATCCCAATGCATGAGTTATCTATGGTGTGTTTAATTTATGCTTAATTTCTAACCCTCAAGTAGAAAAATAGCATGCATGCGTAGTGGTTTGTCTTGATTACAGGATTATCTTTGGAAGGAGCAGCGTAAGAAAGTGGGCAAAGCACAACAGAGGATCTACACCAAACATCAGTAAAAAAGGTTAGTAGTTTCTTTCCATGCATGTATTGTGAAAGAGGGGTTTAAGTTTTGGGTGGTAGGTTAAAAAGTGATTTCTTTACGGTCAAAATCTACATGCAAGTTTGACCCTAGTTTGCTAGTCCGTAGGGTATTTTTCCCAACAACACTAGCTCCCTGTGTTCAAGCACCCAGTTGAACCTGTGAGGACACCAATCCTCCCTAACACCTCCCAACCACCCTAAAATATAAATTCTTTGTTACAAAACTTATTACAGCAATATAAAGTTCTTCAATGGATTACTGGCCATGTTGTTGTTCTGCTACATTGCTCCTCTCTGTATGCATCAGTGTCTTCTGCACACACCTTGCACTTTCTGTTCTTCTGCCTTTTATACTCGCTGCACCATGTCCCTTCAATGCACCATTCCTCTTCTGTGCATTTCTGCTACTGCACTCTACCTCCTTGCTCACACCTGAATCATACTCAACAACAACAACCACATCTCTTCTTTTATTCTGCATACTTATAGTCTTTGTACCCCTTGTGCATGCGCTATGCGCAATGCTTCTGCATCTCTTCATAGTGAGTGCTCTGTCTGATCATCATTATGACTTCTCAGCTTCTCTGGCAGTTGAGACTCTTCATCTTCTCTGTCTTAGATGAGCTTATCCTTTCTATTTTCAGCTACAGACTTCAATCCTCTTCCATTTGTCAATCACCTGTATCAATAGTCCTCATTCCACTAGAAGATGTCTTGAGACTCTTCATCTCCTCTGGCGATCACACTGAGTCCTATTCGAGTCCTCTTCGAGTCCTCTTCGAGTCCTCTGGCATAGACCATCATTTGTCTCTAGCTTTTACACTGAGAAGTGCAACAGTAGCCCCGCGATCTTATTCAACTTCACCTGCACCATTGGATTGAATTCATAGAATCTTGCGTTTATTTTTCCATTTCACACTTCGGCATTTTGGGATCCCCGTGGTAGAGATTTAATTACTCTCCATGTCCCGATCCCCGAAACTCCAAAATGGAGCTTGTTTGAACTAGCTCCTTCCTTCATCTTCTACCGATGTGACCAATGGCTGCGACCACAGGTTGAGCTGAAACGTGTTTCGCATTTCAACATTTCGGGATTTCGACATTCCTATGGTAGAGTTTCTTGACGCTCCATGTCGCAATATCCGAAGCTCTGAAATGGAGTCAAATCAATGGTCCACACTCTAGATGATTCGATGGTCTAGATCTCTTCATGATTTCGCATATCATGATTTTGGGGTTCACAACTTTGGGACTCCTATGGTAGGAGTTCTTGACATCTCCATCTCCTGATTTTTGAAACTCTGAAAGGGAGTCAAATCAACAGTCCACACTCTAGATGATTCAACATTCTAGATCTCTTCGCGATTTCGCATATCGCGATTTCAGGGTTCGCGACTTCAGGACTCCTATAGTGGGATATCTTGACATCTCCATCTCCCGATTTCCGAAAATCCGAAGTGATCGAACGACTCACATAACCCCTGAGATGGATAGTTGACGGGATTTCAGCGTTTCGCATTTCGTGATTTCGGGACTCCTGTTGTAAAGAACCTTGACATTTCCATCTCTCGATATCTAAAATCCTGATAGCCAAAAATCCGAAATTTAGTTTGACCAATCATATCAGTGTTTCGCATTTCGTGATTTTGGGACTCCTGTTGTAAAGAAACTTGACATTTCCATCTCCCGATATCCGAAATCTCGATAGCCAAAACTCTGAAATGGAGTTTGACCAATCATATCAGTGTTTCACATTTCATGATTTTGGGACTCCTGTTGTAAAGAACCTTGACATTTCCATCTCCCGATATCCGAAATCCCGATAGACAAAACTCCAAAATGGAGTTTGACCAACACTTTGATCTTGTCATTTGATCATTGTTGCACTATTGGTCTTCCTAAACTTATCGACTCTATGTGAGTTGTGTTGCTGGTCTTCCTAAAATTACTTATGTTCCTGTTTTTCCATCGATGCCATCAATGACAGGAATAAGTTGATCTTACCATAGGAATAATCTGATCTTGCCATCAATGACAAGAATACTATGCCTATTAAACATGCCAACCATCATACTCTGCCTTCTGTCTGAAAACATGCCAACAATCTCCCCCTTTGGCATTGATGGCAACCCCATGATGCAACTACACCACTGTAACATCTTGAAATCATCACACTTTCTCCCCCTTTGACATCA
>ML777153.1:1943254-1970373 GCA_009831015.1 Picea engelmannii
TGCTCTCTCAGAAAATGGTATTTTATGGGAATATGCTTGGTCTTGGAGTGGAATACAGGATTCTTAGACACACTGATGGCACTAGTGTTATCACAATGAATTGGGATCGGTGCAGCATATTTTACCTCCAAGTCTGCAAGTGTTTGAATCATCCATAATACCTTAGTACAACAGGTAGCAATAGCAATATACTCTGCCTCTCTGGTTGATAAAGAAATGGAACCTTACTTTTTACTAAGCCATGATACTAATGAGTCACCCAGGAAGAATGCTCCTCCACTGGTGCTTGTTCTCTCATCAACACAGTTTGCCCAATCTGCATCTGAATAAGCAGTTAACTGAAAATTCTGATTTCTGGGATACCACAGACCATAATTCATTGTTTCTTTCAAATACCTGAATATTCTTTTGATAGCTTGCAAATGACTCTGTTTAGGTGCATACTGAAATCTTCCTACCATTCCTACAACATGTATTATGTCTGGGCGAGATGTTGTGATGTACAACAGGCTTGCTATCATTGATCTATATGAACTTTTATCAACATCAGGTGAGTCATCATCCTTGCTTAATTTTCATCCAGTAACCATAGGTGTAGCCACAGGTTTGGAGTCTTCCATTTGAAATCTTTTCAACGTTTCTCTTAGATATTTTTCTTGAGAAATTAACATCCCTTCAGACCTTTGAGTAATTTGCAGCCCAAGAAAAAATGACAGTTCTCCTATCATGGACATTTCAAACTCAGATTCCATGGCAGAAGAAAAGCATTGTACCAAAGGATCCTTATTACATCCGAAGATGATGTCATCTACATAGACCAATATGATGAGAAAATTATTATCCTTTGTTTTAATATACAGATTGTTTTCAGTTGTTCCTCTCTTGAACCCTTTGTCTTTGAGATATGTATCCAGTCTGTGATACCAGGCTTGAGGGGCTTATTTTAACCCATATAAAGCTTTCTTCAGCTTGCATACTAAGTCAGGGTTATCAAACAGTTTGAAACCCTCTGGTTGTTCCATATAGACTTCTTCACTGACTTGACATCCATTTGATAAACTTTAAACCTTTTATGACAAGCATAGGCAAGAAACATTCTAATAACTTCTAATCTTGCTACGGGCGCAAATGTTTCATCATAATCCAGTCCTTCTATCTGAGCATATCCTTTACAAACTAACCTTTCTTTGTTCCTGACAACTTGTCCTTGCTCATTCAACTTATTTTTAAAGATCCATCTGGAGCTAATGACGTTTTTACCTTCAGGTCTATGAACCATCTCCCACATATTGTTTTTCTCAATTTGATCAAGTTCATCATTTATTGCTTTAACCCAGTGATCATCTTTGTTGGCTTCATTGAAATTCTTGGGTTCCAGCATGGATATGAAAGCTATATGAGATTGTTTGGTGGTTATGATTAGCTTTCTCCTGGTTTGTACACATTTTTCTTTTTCTCCAATTATCTGACTTGTAGGATGATTCTTTTGAATGATCCTGGAGGAGGAATTTGAAGTTGATTGCTGATTTGAGTCTATCTGAGTGTTTGAGTCTTCACCTGATTCAGATTCTTCATCTTCTGATTCTTGGACCTGTTCATCTTCAGCTTTAGCTGTGTCTTCTGTAGAAGACTCATTCATCTACATCTCTCTTGCTGGGATTCCTTCATCAACTTTTACATCAATACAGTCAACCATTTTATGCAGCCTCTTATTATAGCATCTATATCCTTTACTGTTTGTAGCATACCCCAAGAAGATACCTTCATCAACCCTGTCATCATATTTGCCAAAGTTCTCATCCTTATTCTTTATGTATCATTTACTCCCAAAGACTTTGAAGTGTTTAATTGAAGCAGGTCTTCCAAACCACAGTTCATAAGGTGTCTTGTCACTTTGTGGTCTATGGTGGGTTTTTTTGAGGACATGGACTGCTGTGTGTATTTTTTCTACCGAGTAAGTTTGACCAATGTTCTTCTCATTCATCATTGACTTGGCCATTTCCTGCACTGTTATGTTTTGCCTCTCAACTACTCCATTTTGTTGTGGAGTTCTTGGGATTGTGTATTCTCTCTTGATCCCATGTTTGTCATAGAATTCCTTGAAGTCACTTGACATAAAATCTTCTCCTTGGTCTGATCTTACTGCCTTTAACCTCTTGCCTGTTTGAGTCTCAGTTAAAGCCTTAAATATTTTAAACTTCTCAAATGCTTCAGCTTTTTCTTTGAGAAAGGCAACCCAAGTAAGTCTGGAGTAATCATCAATAATCAGCATGAAGTAGTTTTCTTTCCCTGTGCCTTCCTGTCTTTATGGTCCACATAAATCCATATGAACTAGTTGGAGTGGTTTCTCTGTTGAAGTAAAGATCTTGGACTTAAACTGTGTCATGTTTTTATTTCCTACTTGACAGGGTTTACACATTGAATCTTGGGGCTTTGATATTCTCAGAAGATCCTTTACTGCCTTGAGTTTTTTGAGTTTGATTAAGTGGTCAAAGTTTAGATGTCCAAGTCTCTTATGCCATGACCAACTTTCATCATGGCTACTTAGATGACATTCTTCTCTATTTTCTTTTAGCACATATACATTATTTTTTGTCCTTATGCCTTTGGCCACCACTTGTCCCGAGGTTACAGATTTTATCTTGCAGTCCTTGGATGTGAACACCACTTCACATCCTCTGTCACACATTTGACTTACACTGAGCAGATTATGTTTCAGCCCATCTACAAGTAGAACATCTTGGGATTTTCCTTTTCCATTACTTAAGCTCACCATCCCTTTACCTTTTATTTTCCCCGGAGCATCATTTCCAAAGGTTACATTTCTTGATTTTCTTTCACTTAGAGACAGAAACTTGCCTTTGTCTCCCATCATGTGTTTGGAGCATCCACTATCTATATACCAAGGGTTTGTTTTTCTTTGAGCGGACAATACTAATCCACACTTGTCACTTTCCTTCTTCTTCCAAAACTTGACATTTTCAGTAGGGGATTTCGAATCTAGTTCATTGTTCCCTAACCGACAGTCAATAGATTTATGTCCATAGTTATGAAAGGTGTAGCATTCAATCTCATTATTCAATAGGTCAAACTTATTGTTGCAGCGTTGTCTACTCATTGACTATTGATTATTTCTTGGCCTCCTTAGTTGCATGTCCCTAGACTTAATTTGGCAATTTGCAGTCTGTGAAGGTTTGTTACTTGGCTGTATCATTCTTTGTTGTGGGAAGTATTTATTCCTTCGAAATCTTAATTGCTCATGTCTAAGTCTGAAGGAACACTTTACAACTTTGTGACCAAAATTAGAACAGTAGAAACAATAACCATAGAAAAATTATTTGTACCTGGAAAGTGGTGGTCTTCGATGAGAAAATTGATTTCTTCCATGCTGATGACATCTTTCAACAGGGAGTGTATTATTTCTTTGTTCTACAAATTCAGTCCTGACACCTTCTTCTTTACTAGTTCTGGGCAGCTGATTGTCTTCCTTTGTTTCTGCAGGTTTGTTGTTGTTATTGGTTGTATAGTTTACAAACTTGTATAGTGCACAAATCAAACATAACACAGGATATATGTGGTTCACCCCCAGCGTGGGGCTATGTCCACTAACTCTTCTTCTTCTATATTATCTTCCTTCAATCTTCTTACATTCACAGAGCCTCAAAACCAACTCCACATAGGACAGGAGACCTTTGCACACCTCGCTAGATCCTCCTTACCTGACCTTGGTACAACACAAAACCCTCTTACAATCACTTGCACTTAGCCCTGCAAGTTCTCAGTACAAAATATGCACGGAGCCAACTCAATCACATAGATCCAACTACATACATCACTTGCACGTAACATAACACTGTACTACACTTAGCACCACTTACTTACATCACCTAGCTTTCTATTTATACATTACAAAAGGGGCCTAAACATGGGTAAATCCATGGGCTGCTATCCCATAACCGTTACATAAACCCTAAGCCAAAAAATCCCACAAAAGGGGGAGAGATCCTGTGATTTTTGCTTCGCTTGGGTGCTTCGTCTTCGACCAGCCAGTCGATGTCCCAACAATGTGTTGGACAACTGAGAGGGGGGGTGAATCAGTTGTTTACCGAGCTTGAACAATTATACTTATTTTTAATTCTTTACAAAGCACTCAATGACAATCACAATGATGCAAGGCAATAAGCAAAAGCATATTCAACATCAGTCACACATATGAGATACACAGAGACAGATTTTCTTGAGGAAACCCATACAGGGTAAAAACCTCTTCTTATTTATATGATAAGTAATTTTTACATTCATTACATTATCACACATATGAGCACCTACTCATTGTGAGGCTACAACCTCAATTTTTTCAAGCTACAACTTGCTGAGAGCACCAACTCTCTGTTTTCTCTAGCACCAACTAGAAGGAAGCACCAACTCCCTGGTTTCTCTAGCACCAACTAGAAGGAAGCACCAAGTCCCTAGTTTCTCTAGCACCAACTAGAAGGAAGCACCGACTCCCCGTGTTCAAGCACCCACCTAAACCTATGAGGACACCAGTCCTCCCTAGCACCTCCCAACCTCTCTGAAATATAAATTCTTTGTTACAAAACTTATTACAATGATATAAAGTTCTTCAATGGCTTACCGACCATGTTGTTGTTCTGCTACATTGCTCCTCTCTGTCTGCATCAGTGTCTTCTGCACACACCTTGCACTTTCTGTTCTTCTTCCTTTTATACTCGCTACGCCATGTCCATTCAATGAACCATTCCTCTTCTATGCATTTCTGCTACTGCGCTCTACCTCCTTTCTTACACCTGAATCATACTCAACAACAAAAACCACATCTCTTCTTTTATTCTGCATACTTATAGTCTTTGTTCCCCTTGTGCATGCGCTATGCGCAATGCTTCTGCATCTCTTCACAGTGAATGCTCTGTTTGATCATCATTACTACTTCTCAACTTCTCTGGTAGCTGATACTCTTCATCTTCTCTATCTTAGATGAGCTTATCCTTTCTATTTTCGGCTACAGACTTCAATCCTCTTCCATCTATCAATCGCCTATATCAATAATCCTCATTCCACTAGAAGATGTCTTGAGACTCTTCATCTCCTTTGGCGATCACACTGAGTCCTCTTCGAGTCCTCTGGCAGAGACCATCATTTGTCTCTAGATGTTAAACTGAGAAGCGCAACAAGAGCCCTGCGATCTTAGTCAATTTCACCTGCACCGTTGGATTGAATTCATAGAATCTTGCGTTTATTTTTCCATTTCGCACTTCGGCATTTCGGGATCCCTGTTCTAAATATTTCATTACTCTCCATGTCTTGATCCCCGAAACTCCAAACTGGAGCTTGTCTGAACTAGCTCCTTCCTTCATCTACCACCTATGTGACCAATGGCTGTGACCACAGGTTGAGCCAAATTGTGTTTCGCATTTCGACATTTCGGGATTTCAGCATTCCTACGGTAGAGTTTCTTGACACTCCCTGTCCCGATATCCGAAGCTCCAAAATGGAGTCAGATCAATGGTCCGCACTCTAGATTATTCGATGGTCCAGATCTCTTCGCGATTTCACATATCACGATTTCAGGGTTCGCGACTTCGGGACTCCTATGGTAGGAGTTCTTGACATATCCATCTCCTAATTTCTGAAACTCTAAAAGGGAGTCAGATCAACAATCCACACTCTAGATGATTCGACGGTCCAGATCTCTTTACGATTTCGCATATCGCAATTTCGGGGTTCGCGACTTCGGGACTCCTATAGTAGGAGTTATTGACATCTCCATCTCCCTATTTTCGAAACTCTGAAGTGATTGGATGGCTCACATAACCCCCTCAGATGGACGGTTGACGGGATCTTGGCATTTCTCATTTCACGATTTCGGGACTCTTGTTGTAAATAACCTTAACATTTCCATCTCCCAATATCTGAAATCCCGATAGCCAAAACTCCAAAATGGAGTTTGACCAATCATATCGACGTTTCACATTTCACAATTTCAGGACTCCTATTGTAAATAACCTCGACATTTCCATCTCCTAATATATGAAATCCCGATAGCCAAAAATCCGAAATGGAGTTTGACCAATCTTATCGGCGTTTCTCATTTTGCGATTTCGGGACACCTGTAGTAAAGAACCTTGACATTTCCATCTCCCAATATCTGAAATCTTGATAGCCAAAACTCCGAAATGGAGTTTGACCAACACTTCAATCTTGTCATTTGATCATTATTGCACTGATGGTCTTCCTGAACTTATTGAATCTGTGTGAGTTGTGTTGTTGGTCTTCCTGAAATTACTTATGTTCCTGTTTTTCCATCGATGCCATCAATGACAGGAATAATTTGATCTTTCCATAGGAATAATCTGATCTTTCCATCAATGACAAGAATACTCTGCCTATTAAACATGCCAACCATCATACTCTGCCTTCTGTCTGAAAACATGCCAACACAATGGTCAAACATGACCATCATTTCCACAAAACCTCGTTAAGGGCCAACATGTACAAAGATCCACCAAAATGGGTTTACAAGAAGAACACTTCATTCCATGCTTATCAGTCATAGAATTAATCACAATATAGTAATACAAAATAAAATAAGTGAAGAAACCAATGTTTATACAAACCAAGAAAAATTTACAAAGAGTCTATCAATCCGACAAAAGCAACATACTAGGCAGTGAGAAATTTTATGGATAACTCTGCATTTCAGGATAAAATAATAGGGTACTAGTTGGGAGAGCCAAAAAATGGTGACTCACTGGGCAAAGCAGTTATCTCTGAGCTGTCAAAGTTTCATCTCAGGGAAGAAGAATAACACTTGGATATAATTGTAAGCTTCCTTGAAACAAATCCATTTTCAGATTACACAATATTAATATTAGTTCAGATTTGAAAAAGATTACCATGAAATAAAAAAGGAAGAAAAATAATGGTTTTACAAAGGATCATAAACTAAAGATCTGTTTCAATCAAAAGGTAACAATGTTTATAAAAATGACTTCAATACCATTGACAGAGCCACTGCTGCTAGCAGGCATTTATAGCCTCAACATGGATGTTATTTAACCCACTCAAGTACTTTAATCCCATCCAATAGTTGTCTATTCATGATATATACTCTCGTAGAAAGTATAATTATAAGCACATACCTGCAATCTCTCAAACCCGACATTGCTTCACTACCAGTAGGCCTATTCAGTACCCCGACGAAGTTGCCTTGGCATCATGGATATATTTACTCACTACCAGTAGGCCTGTTCAGTACCCCGACAAGTTTACACACATTTTCCACACTTAAGTGTTTTCAACCCTTCGACGTCATTTTTAATGATAAAATTTAGAGATTTTGTAAATGACAAAGAGAGCGGGGTGATACTGGAGATTGATTATAGGACATGTATATTACTGATCACTATTTATTTTCTTTTAGTATTGGAAGTTTTATCATGGTTTAGATATTTTAGATTTCAATTAAGAAATCATCTAGAGAATGGGAAAGAGCTTAAAAGTGATATTTTAAGAATAGGGACGATGTAAAAAGTCTAAAGATCATCATAATTCCCAAATATATTGACATGTTTCAGGGATAATACTCTAAAAAAGACCATTTTAAGATTTCATAGTACTCAACTGACTTATAAATCAATTATCTGAGATGAACCTTAACATCAGAAACTGTTTGAACTATTTCAAATTGCTTTTTTTTTTTTAAAACACAAGTCTTAAAATGAATGCTTCCTTTGACAATCGCTCTTTGATTATAAATATATTGATTCAAAAAGACAGACAATAAGAAAATTCAATCAAAGAAATCAAAGAAAACAAAAAAAAAACACAGCAAACCGAATCAGATTTTATTTATGGGATTCAAAATCAGAAGTACATCAAAACAAACAAAATCAAAATAGAAAAAGCACACTTTTAAAAAAAATAATTTGACCAAAAACAAAACCAGGCCAACCTCTCATAGAGAATGAGGATCAAAATGAATAACTACAAAGTTCATATTTTTGTGTATAGGCAAGTTCTTTTCTTATCATTTCGACCAAGCTTATTATTAAAAGTCACATAAACTACAAGGAAACAGAAAAATCCTTAGCCAGGATGGTTGCAATTACGTGCAATGGTAAGCTATGTTTGTTAGGGTAAAACTAAGATCAAATCCCTAATCTGTTTATCAATGCTTCATTATATCTAAAATTATTACATGATGCTGCCAAGTGTTGAAAAATAAACTTTTAATCAAAACAACTACGAAAAGGAAAAAGAAAGGAATTGAAAGAAGACTTCCTTGACAACATTCTGACGATGGTTCTATTTTCATACCATGTGCCTTCATAACTGCATTATTCATAGTAAAAAGTGAAAAAGAAAGAAAAACCCAAAAGGACTCTATTACTACACCTACACTAACTTCTACATAGATCAAAACAATAAGTAAAATTGTATTTCCTTTGCAGCCACAAGAGCATATTTAATCCTGCAAGGCATAGAAAGTCGAAAATCAAAATAAAAGAATGTATTATTTACAGATACAAAAGAATATGTCATGTTTACCTCCTATATATTTAGTTAAAAACAAAGCAAGCACGACCTTACCATTCTTTTGAAACTTCTTGATGTATGAATCCTCCAACCATTCTACAATCTTGTCATGATATGGGTCATAATGGCATGGAAGAATGTAAGTAAGTTTGGAAAACTTTTCAATATTATAGGGACTTGACATAACCATCAACCAAGGCCGAAATGCCCCATCCTCCTAACAATTCTCCAAGTGTTCATCACTTTCTTCACATGGAGGATCTAAAAAAATTATGTCATGCTTACTTCCTAGATATTTAGGTAGAAACAAAGCAAGCACAACTTTATCTTCATTATGAAGATTTTTTAGATACGAATCTTCAAGCCATTCTAAGATACTGTCATAAAAAATAGGATGCAAACTATGACTTTGATGAACTAGATCTGTCAATGGGGAACACATCATAAGAGGCTTCATGAGATCAATTAGATTACTGGTTTGAACACTTCCTTTGATGAGATGGACCATTTCAAAATGTGAAGAAAATCATTAAAATTTGAACTAACCAAAGAATGAATATGCAATGTAGAATATTTGATCTCCATAAGAATGAGTGCATTGTCTTTTTCAAAAATAAATCGTTTAAAATCATCTTGCAAAATGTCTTTTTTCCATGTGAGTGATGAAAGTGAAAGAGCATCAAATGCGACTTCATAAATGTTATGTTTAATTTCACCAAATTTTGGCATATCGAAAAGATATGATTGTGATGGAAAAGAGTAAGATACTGTGGGTAAAGTATCATGTCCACCAGAATCTAAGAAGAGATCGTGATATAAAGATTAAAAGGAATCATAAATGAGCACATGAAAAAAATCTTTTGAGCTATGATATTTAACAATGGTATTCTCAATACATTCCTCTTCACTTTCCTTAAAACTTTCACTCTGTTTTGGTGATAAATCCTTCAACATAATATGATCATATAAATTTTCCTCATGTATGATAGACAATTCAAAACTTTCATGAAAAACATCTAATCTTTCATGTTGATAAGGTATGATTTGTGGATGAAGGTTTAAGGTTTCTTCTTCAAATTGTAGATTTACATCTCTAATTAGTTTCATATGAATGTTAGAATGCTTAAGATCATTATCATCACCTAAGTGTTATTAAATAACTAAATTTAAGTACTGATTAGAGAAAGAGTTATAAGAATATGGACATTCACCTTGCCCCAACATCAAATCTTCTTCCACGATGTTCAAGGATTGAATATACAATGTTTCAGAGGAAAAACTAGTTTGATTGTCAGTAAGAACCTTTTCAATAGATTCTACCTCCCTTGCTTATTCAAAATTTTCGAATGGATTCCTCTTATCCTGCAAAAAAAATTATTCTCACAATCAAGTGATAGGATTTGTAACTGATTCATCATTTGTGATTGAAAATGGTTGGATGAAAAGGGCACAAACATCAGAGAGGAGATTTAGTACAAATGACATGTCATCAAGTTGAAACTTACAGAGAACATGATGGATGCTTGTTAAAAATACCTCTGGAGATGAATTGTCATTGATTAGTAAAGCCTAAATTTTTTCACATAATTGATTGTAATCATATATTTCAAAAGCATCTAAAAATTCCTCTACAAATTGAAACCAATCAATAATGCGATATGCTGGAAAAGATTCAAACCAATGTTAAATCTGACCCCTAAAAGTAAAAGTGAACAGTCTGCATAAAACCTTTAAATCAGAAATATCATGCTTTATCCATTTACACCAAAACTTGTTAAGATGGTATTTTGTAGATACATCCCCCTCACCATCAAAGGTGAGTTTGGACAAGCGAGAGACTGTCTCGTTGGGAATATCAGGTAATGAGAAGTGGAAAGCATGTTCCAACATAGTGATTTTGGGTTCCATGGGGAATTAAATACATTCAAAACAAAGACTCCTGCAAGGCCGTCTTCTCAGTCTAGCCTACCTTCTAGTGCATTTCAAGATGACACAGAAGAAGAATTTATAAATCTAGAATTATGACAAGCTGAGGGGTAAAACATTTAATCATTACATTTACCTCGGCCCTCCTTCTAGCGCCATTTGTTGATGGGCATTTATGACACACCGTCAATGAGAAGGGAAGGTCTGAACCAGGGTTGTCTATTTAACCCAAGTCATTTAGGATAATCTACCTTGACAGGTTTTATGGATACGTTATCCAGCTAGGATTCTAAAATAATTAAAAGATGTAAACTAACTAGATGTACAATCCTATCAAACAATACATTAATACAATTGCTTAACTAATAGTAGTATTATATACAATAGATATATTCAATTACAAGGTTTAAGCAAAGCCTTGTGAAAATAATTGTTTTAAACTAATGGATCCAAACAAGATTAAAAATAAACAAAACTATTCTAGTACTATAACTGACAAACTAATAAATCATGTGCGAATAAGATTGTAAATGATATAACAATAATGTACAAATCATTTAACGTTCAAATGATGCAATCACTATTCATTCACAAAACAACAAATTAAATAAATAATTAATTAACTAACCTTACGTTGATCAACAATACTAAGAGAGATTTATCTCTCTGTATTTCTATAAGCTCCACTTAACTTGTGTCAAGTATAAATCTATGACAAAAACAAGAATAATACTTCTTGAAAAAACTCAAAGAATTCTTTTATATTCCGGAACAAGACTATGATGCCATAAAGACAAATGATTTTATATCATGTGACTTTAGACTGTCCAATAACTGAAAATGAAAGAAATTCCAACTCTCAGTAAATGGTATTACTAGCTACCTAACATTAGATGTAAACTCAAAATGCTTGGATAGGTGAACAGTCACAGATATCGACAGAACCAAAATATAATGAACCACGCAGATAAAAACATAACATGAAAGGTTATATCAAGAACAAATTAAAGCTAGTTCTATACAAATAAAATTTCACATCCAAAAATTACATGAGAAACAACGAAAACATTGCACAGTCTACACAAGACGAAAGCCAAAGAGTAAATTGTATCTCATATACTTTCAAAAAAATAAGTCCATCATATGTTCCAGGAGGAATTCCATGTCTCTGGGAAAGCACCAGTATTTAAACTAAGTTCAAGATCTGTTTCTCATATCTTATAAGATAGAGACAGATCTATCTTTAATAAAGTATGTAATAAAAATAACCAAAAATAGGTCTGATGTAACAACCATTTAAAATAGTTACATAATCTAGATATTCTTGAAACTGTTTTAAAAGAGAAACTTGCAAATCTAGAGTATCTCCAACAATTTAATTGCCCAATAAATCTTTATCAATCGATCTCGTTCACACCTGAGAAGAAAAACAAAATTTTAATTTAGAATTTTTTTATCTAATAAACTAATTAAAGACAAGAAACAAAATCTACGATTCTATAGCATGTCTAAAAAAATGATAAAATCAAACATAATCAAAACAAGAAAATTACTAATCAAAAAATTGATTTTGAATTACCAGAAATCAAGCATTTGAAACCGAAAATACTTGCAAATCAGAATCGATGATAATATTAACCGTGGTAGATTTTTTGAACAATGATATTCTGAGACTTTTTGATCTTTTATTTTCATGAGAAGAATTTAATTCTTTTTACTCATTAATTTATGTTTCTTCCTCTTTAGATCACTATTCTATCTCTGTACTTGGTTCAAACACATTTGGAGACATAGAACAACCGAATGATATCTCTCAGCCCAGAACTAGCAACCGCTATAACATCCAAGATATAAATTTATTTTACAATCCTGGTGATCATAGTCAGGGGATTTTATTTAGTGGAAATGTCTCTAATAATCGTTCTCTAGTTCATGGATCTTATGGCCTAGATAAGAGACTACAAATGCATACTTTTTTCTGTCTGAAACCAACAATCTAAATATCTACCCCAGTTAACCTTTTCTTCTATGTGCATATGGTTGATAGATGAGGGTCTCATTTCGATGACTGTATCCATTAAATTGACGCCAAATACCTGAGAACTGGTCGAAACCTATGAGAAAATGTGGGGCAGTGAGTATTAGGGTTAAATCAGGCCTCTTACTCAATCTTTTCAATATCCTGAGATAGATATGATTGATCTGCAATGTTGAAATATTTCCTCAAACTCGACAAAAAATTTGGAAAGATCTTGTTTAAAAAAAAGGTTATATCGCTTATATATTTGAGTTTTTTTTGGAAATTGTTCACGCAAGAGATAAAAGGGTTCATTTATGAGATGGGTTTCTGGGGGTTTTGTCAAATTTTGTGTCATTTGGTCATAATCCATCCCGAAAAAATGATCTCTGAGAAAAGTGAAAGAACCCCTCAACTCCATCGAAATAGAAATTTTGAATTATTGTTCTTCAAAAAATGGTATGTATCTCTGAATTGGCTTGGTTTCTGGAGAAACTAACCTCATGGAAGGTAAATGACCATGTTTTTGAGAGGGTTTTTTAACGGTTTTGTCAAATTCATAACTGTTTGCTTAGAATTCATCCCGCAAAATCATGTCTCTGTTATACAATTAGGGGTATGTAAGACCTCAGGGCCATTATGTTCTGCCCTTGCTACAGAAGTGATAGGTTCTGTAGCTAAGTTAAAAGACATAATAAACTAGAGGGAGAACAGAGTACCCTTGTGGGAAGAAAAACAATGAAGTCGTATAAAAAGAAACCCATTAAACTCGCAAAAGAATAGGTCATCATATGTCATCCCATAGTAGTAGCGAAGAACTCAAAGATCAAAGGACAACACGAACCAATTATCCACTTAAATCCTTTATGATTTGCCAAATAGTTTGCATGACAAAGGATAGAAGGTTTTAGAATTGAATGACCCATGTTTTCCATATAATTTGCCAGGAATTATTGACCCCAAAGTGGATGATAATCATATCATAGTCTTTCGGATAAATTGGCCAAGGTAAGAGGGATAATTGAAAGAAATTATGGAGTAATGAAGTACAAGGAAATTCCTTCTACTTAGTATTTGAATTAAACTCTTACAAACCAAACATATTTCTCATAGCGCATTCAATATATGGTCAATTAGCTTAGGAAGATAATATGAAGAATGAATCATAGTAATAGGTTTTAGTAATATTTCAAAATGTTAATTCAAACTTAGGACTTTACCCTAAGAATCTTAGTTATATAGTATAAATATCCCTTTTTGAATGAGATTATAATTAGGGAAATTCAAACAATTAACTATAGACCATGATTATATATGCTTGGTGAGATTCGATGAAATTTTCTCGTGAAGTAACAATGTCTTGATTGAATCAGAATAAAAATTACAAGAGAGGCTAACATTTCATCCAAGGAAAATGAATTTGTATAGAGATCCACCAAAATGGGTTTACAAGAAGAACACTTAATTCCATTCTTATCAGTCATAGAATTAAGCACAATATAATATTACAAAATAAAACAAGTGAAGCAACCAATGTTTAGACAAACCAATAAAAATTTATAAAGAGTCTATCAATCTGAAAAAAGCAACATATTAGGCAGTGAGAAATTTTATGGATAACTCTGCATTTCAAGATAAAATAACAGGGTGCTAGTTGGGAGAGCCAACAAATGCCTATGAAGTCTGCTACTTATAAAATACCTTTAGATTATTTTACTAGCATGATCAGTAATGTCGTCACAGTTTCGTATCATGTTGGTTGATTCTCACTCTATTCTTCCTCTCCAAATCATTGGCTCTACCATGGTCCCACAAGCTATGACTGTTTCTATTGGAAACGTGGTTATCACTCAAGCTCCTATTGGAACACCACTTCCGATTAGAATAAATCCTTCACTTCCCTCTGGGTATAACGGTTTGAATACTTCCATTTCTATTCCTGCCCAGAATCCATCCAGAGGGTCTAGAATTTTTGTTTCTCCTAGGTATAATGCTGCTAGTCACTTTGTTCCTACACCTACCCAGGTACTCTCCGGAGGGCCTTACGTTCCTCCTCCACCTTTTTCTGGAGGATCTACTCATCTCGGCTCTAGTGGCTCCAATCTAGTTGGAGGCACCGGTCATTCTGTCGCTTTTGGTTTTCGGATTCCTTTTGGAGGCCAACCTCAAGTTGGGGGGAAACTTCAATTTGGGGGACAACCTCAAATTGCGGGACAACCTCAAGTTGGGGGGAAACCTCAAGTTGGAGGCTATAACCTATTTTATGGACAAAGTATACTTGTGTTACAATCTCAACCTTGGAATCTTCCGTTCCAAGGGAATAAACAATCGCCTGGGGGGGAACATCCTCAAGTTAATTCTTTTGTACCCCCTAATTTCGGACAACCATATCCAGGTTCTATGAATCCTACCTATGGTCAAAATTTTTAGTCTAATGTTCCTTTCCAAGGGAACATACCTAATCAACCCAACCCTGTTGGATATTTGACTGAAAATCCTCCACAACTGAATATGTCAAAACTATCTAACTATATACAAACTGATTATGGTCCTACTGGTATACCTATGAGACTTCCTCCTCAAAACTACTATTTTCCCCAAGTGAACAGACAGTTGTCTTTTCTTGTCACTTTGGATTTACCAGATTTATCTAGGATTTTGAATGATCCTATTTTACATTCTCCTTATTGGCCTGTCATACCAACCAAATTACTATCTGACATTCCTAAGTTTGACGGTCGATCAGGAGAAGACCCGAATAATCATGTTATGAATTTCCATCTTTGGTGTTCGTCCAACTCATTGATGGATGACTCTATTAGATTACAACTTTTCCAACAAACTCTTACGGGTTCGGAAACCAAATGGTATATTGAGTTGCCGCGAGGATTATTTAATGAATTTAACACCTTAGCCATGGAGTTCTTAACACATTACCAATTGTTAATTTGTTATGAGACAAGAACCAAAATTTTGAGTTCTTTTAAACAATCGTCTTCCACTCATATTTCTGATCATATTCATGAGTGGAGGAGGAGAAGGCTCTTAATCAAAGTTCCCCTTCCTAATCAATTATTGGCTGAGTCATTTACCAAATCATTCATTGGTCCTATAGCCCATGATGTTTCCATGGGTGGTGTCATCACTGAAGAGCAGGCGATTAGTCATGCTCAATATCTAGATCTTGTTTATTCACAAGCGGGCATGCTTTATGACTTAATCCCTGATTCTTCTCGTCCATATACGAATCCTACCCAACACCTCTAGTAGCTTCTCATTTTGTTGATGGCGTGATTGGTACTTTTCATGCTAATACTTAGTCTACACAATCCAATCATACCAATCCCAAGTCTACTACTTCTAATGTACAAAATACTCCTACTCACACTCCTTCCTCCGACAAAACTTCTGAATTTAATTCGGTTCAATCTACACCTGCCAGTAAAAATCAAACTATAAAGAAAGGAAAGGGTAAGAATAAAGAGGACAAAAATAATAATCAACGATCCAAGAAACCCAAAACACAGTCTGCTGATGACAAAGATAAGCGTAAACCTCATTATCCTTTCCTTATCTATGGTGATGATCATTACATGAAGTATTGTCCATGACATGATGAGGTTACTAAGTTCCTACAAGGGGCCGAGAAACCTTCTACACCTTTCGTTTTGTCACAAAATTTTACTTATCAGCAGGAGCCCCAATTGTTCATTCATGACCAACCTTCTCCTTCTACCACGTCTTATGTCCTTATGTGTACGAGTGACTCCAAGAAGAACGAATTTGCAGTCGCAAATCAAGCCAAAGATTATTCTCCTTCAAAAGTGAAAGTTTATGATTTACCACCTTCGTTGGTTCAACCTCCTCCCCCAACTTCACCTCCAAATGGTCCTCTTCATCTTGAACAACTGGGTCTCGATACAATCCTTTGTCCACCTCCAAAGGGTGTTGTTTGAAAGTCTTCATTTAATCCTCACGCATGTGTTTCCAAAAACTATAACATTGTAGAAGATATTACGCAAGAACCCTCTGTGATGTCAGTGCTCAAAGTCCTTCAAAGTTGTCCTAATCAGTGGAAGGCGTTATTAAGGGATATTAGTGGAATTGACCCTATTGATACCAATTTTATAATCTTTGACTTGCAAGATCATATTCCAAGTCTTCCTCCTCAGTTAGCATTTCAGATCCAAGTTGTTGTGGAAAATAAGAATATATGTCGAACCGTTATTGATGAAGGAGACTCGACTTGCGTTATGTCTATTACTTGTTGGAAAGTTATTGGCTCTCCTCCCCTTATCGAGTCGCATAATACTCTTAAGGCCTTTAATGGTACAAGGTTCAAACCTTACGGTGTTCTTCCTTCATTGTCTATTACATTAGAAGGTAAATCGGTTAATGTAGAGGTTGAGGTATTTGATGCACCTCTTGATTATAACCTTCTACTTGGTTGTAGCTGGATTGATTCCATGTGCGCAGTTGTGTCTACAGTTTTCCATGTGTTATGTTTCCCACGCCAAGGAAAGGTCATTACTGTTGACCAATTTGCCTTCTTTAATTTCGATTCACATACTAGCAATGTACCTTTTATCTCAAAAACACCTCCCGATTACGAGAATGTCGGCATGGGTCTTTTAAAATATTCCAGCTTGATGGGTACATTTCCTAATCCATCGCCTGACATTCCTCCTCCTTTTGTCGCTTTGATTAATATGATATCCACCTCTGTTCGTGAAACCCTTGAGTCTTATAACCCATGGATAGTACCTAGCTCTGGTGATTGTCTTCATTACGGTGACCACATGCCTTTAAGTCTGGTAGAATCAACTTATCAAGCTATTCAATCGACAACCCCTTCTCCTCCTTCTCTCTGTGATACTTCTCCTGATCTATTTCACGTGATATTTCCTACTGATGAGATGATTATGATGGTCATTTCTATGGAATATACCCCATGGGACAATGCACATCATCGTTCCATTCTCTTCCTTGAGAGTGATACCATCGAGAGCTACCAACGGATTTCGACTTTGTCTACCATTGTTGTTATTTCTTTTGTTCTTGAGTCAACACACGATGTTTTGTATGAAGGGAACTTGAGTAATATTTCACCTACCATTCCTCTTGACATCTCAATTAAACCTAGAGTCATGGAAAATGTTCATATCGGTGCCTCATTTTCTACTAAGGAGGTCAGCATTTATAAAGAACTTTTCCAAGAATTCTGTGACGTTTTCGCCTGGAGTTATGAAGAATTTCCTAGTATTGATGTTGATATTGTTGTGCATGAGATTAAGACTTATCTGGATGCTAAACCCATTCGACAGAGACTTCACCTAGTACATCCACGTAAAGTTGTTGCTATCAATCTTGAAGTTGAAAAACTTCTTAAAGCTGGCTTTATCTATCATGTGGCTTTGACCGATTAGGTGTCTAATCTTTTGTGTATATTATAGGGATATAAATAAATCTTGTCACAAAGACAATTATCCAACCCCTTTCGTTGACCATATTTTTGACGACTGTGCCGGGAGTGAAATCTTCTCCTTAATGGATGGTTTCTCCGGCTATAATCAAATCAATATTTTACCTGTGGATCAACATAAGACTACTTTTATTTTCCCTTGGGGAACCTTTGCATACCATAAACTACCTTTTGTTCCAAAAAATGCTGGTGCAACATTCAGCGTGCTATGTCTTATGCTTTTCACGACATTAAGCACATTATACAACCATATCTAGGCAATCTTCTGGCGCATTCTATGTGTCTTCAAGATGACCCGACACATCTATGGGGCATTTTCCTACGCTGTCGTTATTATCGCATACACCTGAATCCACACAAATGTGTGGAATCCAGACGACTTCTTGGTTTTATCATGTCTATACATGGGATTAGGGTAGACCCCTTGAAGGTTGAGGCTATTCTCAATTTACCTCCTCCTTCCACACTACGCCAACTCCAAATTTTGCAAGGGAAGGAAAACTTTTTATGTCGATTCATTCCAAACTACATTGAATTAATGAAAGGATTTACTCTACTTCTCAAGAAAGGTTACTATTTTGTATGGGATGATACTGCAAAGAAATCCTTTGAAGCTTTAAATCTCGCCTTAACCCATACACCTCTGTTGTTTCCACCTGATTATAATCGATATTATTTCTTGTACTTAGCTGCTTCGGACTCTACCATTGCTATGGTTCTAGTCCAAGAGGATGACTCACATGATAAACATTTCATATACTATTTGATTCAGAGTCTCATGACCACAAAAACCAAATATTTACATGTGGAGAAATTGGCCCTGGCAGCTATTCAAGTTGTTCAACGTTTTCGTTACTACATCTTATTATGCAGAACCATAGTCATTTCCGATTGTAACCCCATGCAACCTATCCTTACTCGACAATTGTTGGGGGGCAAGTACTCCAAATGGATAGTTATTCTACAGGAGTTTGATTGGGAGTTTAAACAATCCAAGTCAAAGAAATCTTTGGTTTTTGTCGAATTGATTTGTCACCTTCCCTCTACTGAAACAGAAACTGTGGAAGAGGATTCCTTACCTGACGAATCTTTCTTTCTGATCAATTCCAATGACATTTGGTATGGAGATATTATCATCTATCTCTAGACCCAAAATTTTCGGCTTGATATTTCTAGTACAGATCGTCGTCGTATCTAGTATCAAGCTCGTCAATACATTATCCTTGGCAATACCCTTTACCGGCGTGGTATTGATTCCATATTTCAACGATGTCTCACCAATGATGAAGATGAGAAAGATTTGAATGAATGTCACTCTAGAGAATGTGATGGTCATATGTCTGGGTATGCCATTACCCTAAAGATCTTATGAGCTGGTTATTTTTGGCCTTCATTGTTTAAGGATTACATTACTACCATCCAAAAATGCCATGCTTGTCAAACTTACAACAATAAGATACGATCTCACCCTGTAGTTTCCGTCAGTACATTTTCTAAATGGGGTATTGACTTCATGACATGTAATCCTCACGTCGAGGGGCATGGATACATTATTGTAGCTATGGATTATTCCACTAAATGGGCTGAGGTGATGCCTACATTTGATAATACCAGGAAAACTACAATGCTATTCTTAATCAATCATATCATTACTATATTTGGTGTCGCTCAAGCCATCATTACTGATCATGGTAGTCATTTTCGCAATTTCATGATGTCTGAACTTACTGAGAAGTTGAGTCTCTGACATGAAAACTCAAGTCCTATTATCCGCAGGCCAATGACCAGGTTGAAGCAATCAACAAAGTTCTCAATACTATGCTTCGATGGATGGTAGGAATTCATAAGTCAAATTGGCACACGATGTTGTTCTCAATATTGTGGGCCTATTAGACATATGTTAAGTCTACCAAGGAATTCACACATTTCCAGTTAGTATATGGTATCGAATCAATTTTGACAATTGAATGTGAAATCTCATCTTTGAAAATAGTTGTCGAACTTCTCCCTAACACCTCAGTTGAAGAGGAACGTCTTTTTTATTTGATGCAATTAGATGAAGCCTGTCGTGATACCACCTTAGTTATTCAAACTTAGAAAAAACATGTCAAATCTCAATATGACAAGCATGTCAAACCACGTGTTTTTTCTGAAGGTGATCTAGTTCTCCTTTATGAGAAAGATCGTGATTGACTAGGGGTCGATAAATTTGAGCCCATGTGGCGAGGCCCTTATATCATAAAACGAGTGTTGGAGAAAGGGTCTTATGAGCTGGTAGATTATGATGGAATCCCTTTGAGTGAACCCAAAAATGGGATTTACTTGAAGAAGTACTATGCTTAAATCATTTTTGCATGAGTGCTATGTATTTTTACTGTACCATACATTCTTGTGTTCTTTTTTTATTGTTTGGTTTCTCCTTCAACTTATTACCTCACATTGTGCTTGGTTTCCAGGTGTTAGTGTCCTCACTGATGGTGCTAGTCACATTACTCAAAACTTAATGTCTGTTGCTTGGGAAATATATGCACCTACGAATGAATTGATCAATCTACATGTTGTTTGCCTTGGTCATGCAACTAACAATATCGTGTAATACAGTGCAGTTATTGAGATGTTAACTGACGTTGTTCGCTTGGAATCCGTCATCTTATTGTACGACTTGATTCAAATTTGGTAGTCCTACAATTGAGTAACGTTTATTCCATCTGAAGTCCTACTTTACTAAGAGTATATTTACGAATTTGCCTCTTGGTACGTCATTTCGATTACATTGAATATCAACACATTCCTAGATTTTTAAATACATCAACAAATGCATTGGCTAATTATGTGTTAGACAAACATTTGAGACATTTATAAAATCAAATCACACTTTGTACATAAAACAAGTAAGGTGGTAGAAGCCTCGTATATATAACGATAAACGTTTACAAAAAGTGTTTTTTTTCGAAGACCAAAATATCAAAAATGTGAAACCCATAGCTTCATGTACTATAGCCTCAAGGATGTTTCTCTCTATAACAAGCGAATTCTCGTGCTACTCTACAGATAAGTCGACTGATGGATGCAGATACGCCCATTGTGTGGTGTTGATAATCCCTAGGGAGCTCATCCACTATGGCATCTTGGACATGCATGGTCAACCCCTCCAAGTTATGCTCTATGACCTCTAGATCTGCAGAAGATTCTTCTACTACAACACCTCTCTCTCCACTCCTTTGGATTGGGGATGAACCTAGAGAATGATAAGGTACTACACCTGCATTATCGAAGAGCACTCGATTATTCATCAGATAAATAACACAAAAAACATTTTATATCATAAAAAATAACAGAAACATTATATAAACAAAATTTCCTTCTTACCTATGTGCCCCCACTGGGAACCTTCGAGAAGAGATAGGTTTGGATCTCCACAGAAATATACCCTGGCATATGCATAATATTCTACCATGAGCAGTTGATTCCTCAGCCATTGGAAGAAGACATCGTCATACCTGACGATGTGACCATCGTCATACCCTGGGCTCCATACACTCCAATGCATACTGAAAATGGATTTTCAGAGCCATGTGGGGAGCTGCACTCCTTGCCATGTGAGTAATAGTATAGATGATAGTCCACAAAGGAAAATATCGGACATCCTTGATAGCCACCTTACTGCTATGTTTCTTGGTACCCGACACACAATGATTGCTGACGTAGTAGTTCATAGGCTCACCGCCGCCTCTGCTACCTGTAAGTCTCATCCGTGAACCATGATGATATAGTCCTGTCAGTAAATATATATCCTCGATATCTATGGTGAGTGTGTGGGCACCCACGTGAAATTCCTGCCCGTTCACATCCCACATGTGAACCAAGTACTCAAGTAGTCTCAACTAGGCCCTCATGCCCTAAATATTGAAGAACTTTAGTAACCCACACTGTCGAAGAGCCATAACTTCTCCTGGGTCATTCTCTATGAAGTAATCTTCTTCTTCATGCTCTTTCTCACGCCATTCCAACATCTTGTCCAAGGAAGACCTGCCAAGGAGCCACAAAATGAGATTAGAAATACAGTTTTCTTTCTTGGGGGTTTTATCTATTTGAGGGCATTGTTTTTAAATTTGGGTTGCGGACGTCACAGGCTTGCGCATTCTTACAGTGCGACATCATCACATCCTAGTTTTAGGTTCACCTGTGACATCCTAGTTCGTTGCGGTTCCCGATATAGAGCACCTACGATGACCTTGGCGCATGAGTAACCCCCATAACATTAACCCAAAACATGATTTTGACCAATGAAAATTAATTATAAAACCATGGAAAGATGGAGGAGAAGGAGATTACCTTTTTAGCGGAGACTATTCATGAAATGATCTGTTGTGCGCTCCACAATCAATAGTTGAAAATCAGGGTGAAAAAGGGCTTTGGAGCAATATTTGGGTAAAGTTACAAATGAAATGGTAAAATGTGGTCTTTTACCTAATTTATTGACTTTTATCGCTTTTGATTTGCAAATTATATTATTTTTATGCTTTATCCAAGCCCTAAATTCTTAACAACTTTACAAGTGATAGATTTTTTGCAGATTTAAAAAGTCTAGAGATAACTTGTTGGAATAAGGGTCCACTTTTTTGGTTTATATTTGTCACATGTACATATCCTTTTAGGGTTTTTCAATAAAAAACTCCGAGCAAAGTCTTAATTCTTTCTCACGCTCATGAAACCATGATAATGTAATCGAGTAGTCTTTTGTCATTTTTCGGACTCATTGTGACAACACGAAAAACAAAACCTATGGAGTATCCTTTAAGCTATTTTCAAGCTCCCTAAACATGAAAAGATGGTCGAGCGACCTTGTTATTTTCATGCTCGTAAAAGTATTTGAAGAAAACATATGATGAGCAGTAGGTTATCACTTTTTCGGTCTCGTCAAATTAAATTACGAAAAAGGATCTTATGGAGTTCTCTTTAAGTTTTTTTCAGACTCTCTAAAAATGAAAAACCCCTGAGTTTTCTCTCTTTGGACTCATTAAACAAACATCGAAAGACTCATATGGGATCGAACCACTACTTCTTAGGGTTCGTTAAACATACTTTGAGGGACTCATCAGAAGGATGAGCTTACATCAACAAACATATGTTATCCTCCTCAAGCTTGCCTAAAAATAAAGAGGTACTCGCCAGAAATGGTGGGGGGCAATTGGGAAAGAAATGTGTCTGTGTATTTGTGTTAGTGGCAGTAATAGTCACTCTTGAACATGACATCTCCCTTCATCATTATATCCAGGTTGGGAAATCCATTTGTCTCTTGTTTGACCATCCACAAGTTCATATGTTGGGTCCTCCTTGAGTCAATGTTGCCAAGACAAAAGTCATGTCATTCATATGTTTAAGAGAAGTCTAACCTAAATAATCCTTCTATCGAGTTGGCCATCTACAGTTATAAATTTTCTACCATGTCGGCCTTCCACGTGTCAGTTTCGAATCACTCCAGACTCTGATCTACCTCAAATCTGTTACATATTTTGTGTCATTGATGGGGGATATATTAAGGCCCTCCTGTGATGATTCTTTTCCTGTAGGCTTCAATTCATTATTCGGGAACAAGACTTAGAAATCATTTAGTACCTTAGAGCCTGCATGCCTTAATGGCAGGTTTCTTCACTTTCAACAGTGGGTTCACATCATTGACCCCTGATTGGAAGATTAAATCAAGTGTTTGACTTCAACTCATTTATTCACATTCGTTGGATTGTACTAGGGTACTTTGGGAGTCATTGACATCAATGGTGATTTCCCTTGCACTTGTTAATGGATTCCTTAAAGACCGGTAATCAAGTGGTTTCTAACATGTTTGACTTCAACACCTATAATCAGATGGTTAGATTCGTGCTTAGATACGAAGGAAGTGAAGACCCTAGATCTTATAATTTTGGTATGGGTTGCGATGGAGTATTCATGAATTTGTATTGACACATAGATCCACTTTGTATGTATTGTGGCTATGTCCGAATTTGAGGTCCTTAGAGCATAGATCCACAATATATTCTTGGTGGCTATGTTGAATCATGATGACATGGTCCACGGTGTATGTTTATTGGACACGACTCACTTGAAACTTATGATTAGAGTCACTTGTAGACTAAGTATGGGAATTACTACCTCAGAAAATGGTATATTATTATGAAGATGCTTGATTTTTTTAAGGTTCCTGATTGGTGCGCTCCTTGTTTTCAACACACACATTCTAAAAAGTATTTCGGTTGTCACAAGTTCCAGCTTCATACTTTGGGGGGAATTTTGTTACAGATTATTTTGGTCACCTCAGTGATCACCTGACAACATGTGTTAATGTTCCCTAAAAATATTAAGAGAAGACTTTCTCCATGGGAAAAGTGATTTTCTTCCTTTTGCCAAAAACAATATCAAGGAAGGTCATCGCACCCTGCTAAATGCATGGGGTGTGACGATGCCTGATCATCACACCCTTCTCTAAACATGGAATGTGATGACGTCACATGCTATTGTATGCTTAGGTTGTGACGATTCTTAAAGCATGGAAAAAATCAAATTTCATGAATGCTCTAGAAGGGAATCTTCTAGAAGGTGAGGTGGCCACTGATCGGTTTGAATATTACTCGCTTCTTTGATTTGGTGGGATCATCCTAATATATTCACCCATCTCTCTTTCACACTATATAAAGAGGGATCTCTCATGGAAAAGGCTAAGGTTGAATAGGATAAAAATTGTATGGAGAGTTCTACTTCAGATTATGCTTGAGAGTTTTTCTTTAGTTCTTCAAGTCAGATTGTGGATCTTCTTCATTCAAGGCATTGGAGCAAAGGTGTGTGTGTTGGATCAAAGAGTCATCGAAATGACACCTTGAAATATCAAGGCATGGGTTGTATTCTCCACTTTCTATTCACTTAATACAATAATGCATTTCTTCCCTATAAAAACATCTTGTCTTCTATTGTATAATTCCTTGATCATATACATAGACTTCATACAATACATATATCTTTGTTTTCCCCCTTTGTTGGTTTGTGATTCTTGGACAGGCTTACTATTCTGCAAACCCAAGGAAGGAGCTACAAGAATGACACTAGCGAGGATCAAGCATCGTTTAAAAGGTATGTCTCTTGTACCTCATTAAACTAGTTCATATGTTAATGAAGTTTAAGGAGAAGTTTACATTCTGTTATGTTTTGTTCTAGTTTCTAGTGGGATATAGGGAGATATGCTCGTGTCCACACTTACCGATTAATCTAATAATAAAAGTCAAATGTCCCTTTTATTTTTTATTGGTTCTTTGCCATTTTCTCAAATTCCATTCTTCGAGTTTCATCCAACTCTATGAGTTGATCAATTCATCTCGACAATGCTTCTTTGTCGATGGTAAACTGTTGAGATACTTGTAAGGCTGGAATTTGGATATTTATAGGTAGGAGTGATTCTATCCTGTAAACCAATTCCAAGGGTTTTTCCCAGTAGAGGTATTAGTAGTTCTGCAGTCTACCCATATAAAGAATTGTGTTACGATTTATGAGTGATTTTATTTTCTAATTTCAACATTTTGCAACGCCATAATCGATTTGTGCTTTTCATTTCTACAATTTTTGTCTCTTCAAGTTTTGGTTATAAAAAAAATCAGTTGTTTTGATTCACATTTTTGTAAGCTATTCATATTGTTCGAGCTCCATTGTTGCAACTCCACATGCAGTCTCACTTAACATGTTTCTTGTCTGATTCTATTTAGGCTTAATCTTTACAATTTTGGATTAATATTAAACGAATGAACACTTAATCGTTGCAACAACATAAGAGCTTCATTATACTCAAGTAGGTCACCAATAGACATAACCATAAATTTCATTTACATATGTGTGATTTTAATTACTGCAAGTGTGATTTCAATTTCCGCAAGAATGATTTTAATTTCTGTAAGTGTAATTTCAATTTATACAAGAGTGATTTCAATTGTTGCAAGAATGATTTCAATTTATTGTAAGTGTGATTTCAATTCTCACAAGTGTGATTTTATTTCTCTAGAGAAACTCGGGCTTTAACACAATTTGGTGACTTAATTAAGTATTATGATTCTTTGAATTGTGACATTAATGTGGTACAATACCATAGTCCAACAACACTCTTCATGCATATATAGTGCACAACAATTTACAAGTTCCATACGAGCCCCAGATTGATAATTAAATGTACAACTCTTCATTTTTTCACTATTTTTATTAGGAAGTAATTCAAAATTCTGTCACATATAATGGTTGGTTTTCTTCAAAATACTCAACTTCCATCCTGCAATCCTAAAATATACATGCAAAAACTGTATCTTTTTCCATTCAATTTTCTTTCTTCTCCCTTGCTTGCTTGAATATCACTCTTCCAAATATTCATTTTACTTCATCCCCATGCTCACAAATAACTAACGGATGTGACTCCTTAGACACACCCTTTTACATGAGTTTAATGGTTTTCTTTGGGAACACTCAACAACAAAATAAAAGGTTTACACAATGATAAATAAATTCAGGAAAAGTGGGTTGGATTAACACCCATAAATAAAATACCCCTTTGGCCCCTCTCTCTTGTGGAATCATAGCCCCCATGATTTTCATCCCTCTCATATCATAGACAACAATTAATGATTTTAATTAGTTAATTTAATGCACATAATATACAATTTGTCCCTTGGCCATATTAATCAATATGGGATTTTTCCCCGAAACATATGAGCTCACTAGCCTAATGACATTTATACAATTACATTATAACTGTGGGGATTAAAATTGGGGATGTTATAGAGAGGGGGGGATAAAAAGAGGGGTATATAAGGAGGAGGGGATAAAGGGGAAGAGGAAGAGGAATAGGTGGGGAGGGGGATAAATAAGGAGAGATAGTTGGAGGGAGGGGCAAGGAGGAGGTAGAGAAAGATATGGAGGGAGAGGATGTGAGAGAGATAAGGGTAGTGATGGATGGTGAGAGAGAGTGGGGAAGGGAGGGAGAGAGGTAGAGATAGAGAGAGGGAGAGAGAGAATGGGGAATAGATAGGTGGGAGAGAGAGAGTGGGGAGATAGATAGGGAGGGAGGGAGAGATAGAGAAAGGGAGAGAGGGAGGGAAGGAGAGGGAC
>ML777153.1:1977740-1999047 GCA_009831015.1 Picea engelmannii
AGAGAGAGAGAGAGAGAGAGAGAGTCAGAGGGGGGGATAAAGTGAGAGAGAGGGTATTTTAAGTTTTAAACCTATGAAGTAAATAAGCTCATATATATTCTAAATAAAAACAAAAATTAATAAATGGCTTGTGCACATAGTACACAGAGATTTACGCTGGAATGCCTTAACCAGGAGAAAACCAATCTTCCTTGGTGTCGCACCTCTCAACTCTTAATTTTATTAATTTCACAATTCAAAAAAATATATATACAATATTTTAGGTATCCCATAGAAACCAAAATCCTAATCCTTTAATCCATGATTAATTTATAAAACCGCTAAAAATAGAAAAATGCTAAAATATAAAAAAAAAAATGCCCAAAACATTTTTGGGTGGAAACTTCCCTGAACACTCCACATAACCAGGAGGGGAGTATTCATCCCTTATGTCCCCCCTAGGAAATTTCCTGACGCACATGCCCACAAAGAATGAAAAGTGATGGGATCATCATATGCAATCGTCAAATCTGATGCACCCCCACACAAACATGCAAATAATATAACACTGAACCAAAATTCTCCCATTGTTGTTTTATTTTCACATAGGGAGTCATAGGATTACATAGTCAACAATCCAAGGCATCAATTCCCATTTTCTCTACACCAAGAGAACTTCTCCGTGCTCACAGACTTTGTCATTGAATCTGGAACATTCTTCAAAGTTTCAACATTCTCCAACAACAACTTCTTGTCTTCAACCATGTATCTCACAAAGTGATACTAAAAATAAATATGGTTTTTATTTGAATGATATGATGGGTTATTTTCTAGGAAGATTGCACTCTAAGTGTCACAATATAACCTTAATGCTTGTTGTACCAACCCAATACCTAAACACAATCTATGTAACCATATTGCTTCCTTGCATGCATGAGTGTCTACCATGTATTCATCTTATGTAGTTGAGAGTGCCACTATATCCTGTGTTTTTCTCATCCAACTAATTTCTCCTCCAAATAGGTTAAACACATACCCACCCGCAAATATTCTATGATCAAAAAATCCCATGTATGTCCAACACTCTGTCCAATCCTGGTCTTCCTTGGTAACACAATCTATAGATATAAGTGTCATGAAAATACCTAAAAACCCTCTTTACTATTTTTGAATGCTCATTCCATGGTTTTGACATATATCTGCTCAAAACTCCCACTACATGTGCAATGTATGGTCTAGTACATACCATTGCATACATCAATAAGTCAAACGAACTAGCATATGGAACATGGGACATGTCCTCTTCCTCTTCCCGTGTCTTGGGACATTGATATGTAGATAACTTTGCACCTACATGAATAGGAACATTAATCATTTTGCTTTCTTTCATATTAAACCTATACAATATCATCTCAACATATTTATTTGATTCAACCAGATTTTCCTATTTACATGATCTCTTTTATTCTCCATTTCCAAAATGATGTTAGAAACACCAATATCCTTCATGTAAAATTTTTAGGATAGCTGTGATTTCACCTCCTTCATAACATCCATGTTATTTCCTACCAACAAATTTTCATTGACATACAACACTACATAAATGAAGTGATTACCAATATTCTTGGAATATACACAATGATCAACCCCGCTTCTTACAAATCCTAGTCCAAGGATGTATGTGTCAAAATTTTGGTACCACATCCTAGGTGACTGTTTCATACCATACTGTGAATTCATTAGATTACATACTAGCTCTTTGTTTCCCTTCACTACAAAGACTTTTGGTTCCTTCATGCATATTTCTTCTTCTGGATCCCCATGTAGGAATGTTTCCATATTTTCTATTTTAAAATAAAAGGCAACAACAACAAATAAAATAAATAGAATAGAATTCAACTTGGCAAGAAGAGAAAAAATTTCACCAAAGTCAATTCCCTCTACCTGGGAATAACCTTTTGCTACTAACTGAGATTTTTATTTCTCCACTTTTCGTTCTACATTCAAATTCTTCTTAAACACCCATTTGCTTCCAATTACCTTTCTTCCAGTTGGAAACTAAAATGGATTCCATGCATCAGTCTTATCTAAGGCATACATCTCTTCAACCATGGCCTTCTTCCAGAGTTTATTATCCTCTACATTCACTGCTTCCCTAATAGTTTTGGGATCATCTTTGGTAATAGATAAAGACAAATTTTCATGAAAATCAGGTGGACTATACCTTTGTAGTTTCCTTGTTTCCCTCATTGATCTCCTAAATCTTGGTGTATGAGGTTCTTCTTCTTCTGATTCATCTTCTTCCATTGGTTCATGTTTTGCATCATCCAACTCAAACTCTATTTTCTCAAGTTCTTCTTTCCTTGGTAGGAATTTATGTTTGGGAACATCCTTAACCTCTCTAAAAAAAACATCCCAACTATAAACAATATTCTTAGTTTCTGGGTTCCAAATCTTATAACCTTTCATGCAATCTTTATAACAAATAAAGATACACTTTTCATCTTTTTTATCCAACTTATTCCTATTTTCCTTTGGAACATGTACATAAGCATCACAACAAAACACTCTCATATGTTCAAGAGAGGATTTATTACCAGTCATTACCTTATGTAGAGTTTTTTCCACCAATGTTGTCAAGGGTGATCTATTTACTAGGTAACATACAATACCCACTTCCTCTACCCATGATTCCTATCCTAACCCGACACCATTGAGAATCCTCACTTTTTACATCAATGTCCTGTTCATCCTTTATTCAACCCCATTCTATTGAGGTGTGTATGGAGTAGTCTTGTACCTTTCTATACCACACTTCTTACAAAACTCTTCGAATTCATTCCCATAGAATTCTCCACCATTATTTGTACTCGACACCTTTATTTTATTCTCTATCTGATTTTCTACTAGAGACTTAAACTCTTTGAATTTATTAAATACCTCGGATTTCTTCCTAAGAAAATAAATCCATGTGTTCCTTGAGAAATCATTTATTAATTAAACATAATACAAAAACTTACCTAGTGATGGAATAGGCATATATCCAAACACATCACTATGTATTAACTATAAGATCCCCTTTTCTCTTGTAGCACCAGATGGGAATCTTACTCGATTCTATTTACCATATATCCAATGTTCATAAAAATAAAAATCTAGGGTGAAATTAGACATACCTTCAACCATACCTTTACCGTGTATCGTTTGAACGTCCTTTTCTCTAATGTGACCAAGTATTTTATGCCATAACATGGTATTCTTTCCAGGGATAGTATGGATCTTTCCTTATTTCTCTACTCAGGAAAAACAAAACCGTTACACCCACCGGTATAAGTTCTTCCCAACAACTTGTACAAAGTTCCACATCAAACTCCCCTCATCAAAACCATTTCTCCTCTCGCCATCTTGCAAGTTTCGTTTCCTAATAAAGTATCCACACCTGCATCATCAAACTTACTTACAAATATTAGGGTCTTGGCTAGATATGGAATGAGGAGAATTATAGGGATATTTCTAATCCTTCTATGTTTCAGTAACAACTTAATCCTTCCACATCCCATGATTTTGGTTGTTGACTCATCTCCTAGGAAGACACCACCACAATGATAATTTTCATAGTCACTAAACCACTCTGTGTGAGGAGTCATATGAAATGATGCACCTGAGTCAATCAACAATGAATCACGATATGTATGTTTACCTACAGATGTCAGGTAAACATCACCTCCTTCCTATGTGAAGGTTTTCACCTCTATGGAAGAGGCTTCATCGGATCCCTTTGATTTATCAACTTTCTTAGACCTGTAATATTTCTTATAATTCCCCATTTTACCACATTTCTAGTATTTCCTCAAGGATTTTCCTAGGGATTTATACCTATGTTTATATTTAGATCTCCCCCCCAAAACTTATTTGTATCTTTATCTTTGGGATGACCTCTTACAAACAAATAATTTGTGCAAGGATGAAACCACATCCTCATACTTCAATATAGATTGAGTAGTACTACCAATTTCTACTACCAAATTGCCCTAGGAGTATGGAAAAGAACATAACAAAGTAATACACTTTTCTTCTTCTTCAAGTATAATATTAACAGATCCAAGTTGACTTACTAGAGTATTGAAGGAATTTATATTTTTTTTCACAGAATCTCCATATTCCATTGTAAGATGATACAACTTCTTTTGAAGAAACAACTTGTTTACCAGGGACTTTGATTGATACAAATTCCCAAACTTTTCCCATAGTTCTTTGGCTGTAGATTCTATCAACGCATTCAATAACAGTGAATAAAATAGGTAGATTCAAATCATATTCATTTATCTTCTATCCATATTCTCCCAATCTTCTTGTAACATACTAGTATATTGAGTACTAGTAGTTTGCGTACTAGTGGATTGTGTACCAATAGTTTATGTACTAGTATGTTTTGAACCAATAAGTTGTGTACTAGGATCCACAGTCATCCATTGTTCTTTGTCTACAAGAAGTTCCTCCATGTTGAGCTTCCATAGCTCAAATTTTTAACCATTGAACTTCTAAATCTTGATTCTAGAACTGCTCGCCATTATCTTTCAACACACGAATCACCACTGTAAATCTACCACTGAACCCAGGTTTATCACAGACCCAAGATAAACTTGATCTATTAAGATCGAGCCAAACCCTTAGCAACCAAGGAATCCCCCTGAAGCCAAAAATATGCTTTGGTACCACATGTAAGTTTTAAACCTGTGAAGTAAATAAATTCATAAATATTCTAAGCAAAAACATGAAGTAATCAATGGCTCATACACATAGTACACAAACACTTATGGTACAATCCCTTAATCGGGAGAAAACCATTCTTCCTTAGTGTCACACCTCTCAACTCTTCATTGTATTAATTTCACCATTCAAAATACAATATATACAATATTTTAGGTATATCTCATCTACCAAAACCGTAATGTCTTAATCCAATATTAATTTATAAAAATGCTAAAAATAGCAAAATCACTAAAAATAGAAAAAACGTAAAAATAACAAAAATCGCCCAAATATTTTTTGGGGGGCTACTTCCATGAACCATTTTGGCTCTAGGATACTACCCAAATATGAACACTCCACGTAACTGGGAGGAGGGAAATCCTTCCCCCCTAGGACACCCATAGGAAATCACCTAGCACACACGCCCACAAGAAGTGACATGTGATGGGATCATCAGATGCAATCATCAAATTTGACGCACCTCCATACATACATGCGAAGAATATAACACCTACCCAACAATAATGGGGAGAAAGAGGGATTTAGAGAGACAACCTATAAGAGACATTATATCAATCTCAAGGTGCTTTAATAATATGCATTTTGAGGAATATGGCCTATTTTTAATGAGAGAAGTATCCAAGGAGGAATTTATGCAAGTCATGGACAAGATACAATTTGAAAATTCACCCGGTCCATATGGCTAGACAATATAATTATTCAAACATTTATTTGATATTATAAGTGTCTACCTATTGATGGATGTTGAAAAATATAACTTATATAACATGATACTTAAGTACTTAAACTCCACTTTCATTGGTTATTCCCTAAGGTTAATGATATTTATTCCTTTGGCAACTTTAAACTGATCTCCTTATGTAATTTTTTTTACAATTTTTTTTATAAGTTATAGTTGAAAGGTAATTTTTTTTATGAAAAAACACATCTATAGGGAACAATTGGGCTTCCTAAAAGGTCACTAAATTCATGAGCCCATAGGAAGAGCCTAGTAAGTCCTTCATACCATGAATTCTAAATGACTCCAATCTATATGCCTAAAAATCAACCTCTCTAAAGCATTCGATTAAATCAACTAGGTGTATGTGAGACCCATCCTAATGAATTTAGGTATGCACCCTCACATGATATTTTAGATAAAAGAATACCATATAGCAAAATTTGTTATCACCATTAATGTATTGGCCTCTAATTTCCTTAATCTCTCTAGGGGTGTTAGACAAGGGTTCCCTTTGTCCCCTCTAGTTTTCCTTCTAGTTGTTAATAATCTTAGTAGGATCCTCCTTTATTTTTTAACTAATACTAATTGTCATTTTTGGTTATGTTTAGGAATATAGAGTCATTGATCTCATTTGTAACTATTCTATTTGGCAATAGAAATTATCATAAAAACAGACAATCCTATAACATGTTTTCAATTCATTCATCTTGCAATGAGATTGGCAATGAGTAGAATCCTAGATTTTAAGATTCATAATATTGACGAAATATTCAAATATATAGGTTTTTTCTCATTAAGATAAATGATTCTAGGAGAAGAGATTGGATATTGTTGGTAGGAAATATTGAGAAGAGGATATCGTTTTGTTGTCACCAATTTTTTTCCTTAGTAAGGTGACTAATCTTGATGAAAAGTGTCAAAAGACATTCATATATACTAGAGATCACTGTAAAGCATCCCTAAGAGAATTTTCAATAAAATCACCAATATCTATAGAAGATTTATTTTCTGAGGAGGGAGGGAAAATGTTGGCATTCTTGTTATAAAATGAAAATTCATATGTAAACCTAAAGTGTATGGGGGTTGGGGGATAAATGACACATATTTTTTGTCCCTAGAACTAGCTGTGAAATTTGTTTGAAACTTCATTCCTTATTTTGGACTTTGGAAAGAGGTCATTCAAAAAAAAATCATGTTCCTCTCCTAGAGTGGATTTAAAGTTAGAGTAAATTTGGGTCACACTAAGAACGTGCCAGGTCACACAAGGTTAGAGGTGTTATTTTTTGAAGGTCAATGTATATTGACTCAACAATGATAGTTTCCAAGTAAGTTAAGAGATGCGAGTAAAAAATACTAATGACATTTTTAAATTCTTGTACACAATAAATGATGTAGTGTCAAAATATGTAGATTTTTTTATATTATATTTTATTTAGAATAATTCATAATTAATTAAATACTATTACATTTTTTATATACTTAATAATAAATTTAAAACTCAAATATATATATATATATATATATATATATATATATATAATTAACTAATAAAAAAAAATTTAAAAATAATAATATATATTTATTACAAATATTTTATATAATAAATAAGTGTGGGAAATTTTCTTGAAGACAATTGGCCCTAGTTAGGGTTTTTTTCTTTGAATCTTTAGGGTTTTGTTGCATGAAGTGATGGTATTTGATGGAGGAGGGGGATCCACCCCCTTCTATTGCAATGTGTTTTAAGGGGATCACTTCAAAACTCGTGGTAACTCTTCTGCAAATTATGAAGGAGGAAAGGATCCCTCCAACTCTTTTGATCCTAAATCCACAAATATCTCCAATGAAGCCCTCTTGGAGCATAACATCCCCATTATAATCCCCAATTTAATTAATGCTTATGTGGGTATAATATGTGGCTATGACCAAGTGATTTCATATATGAATTGTATTTCAATGTTTTAATAATAAAATGTGATGCTACGTGCTAAAGGAGACAGGGAGAAGAGATGGGGTCCAAATTAATCCACAAGAGAGGGAAGTGTCTAGGATAATGGCCAAGAGGGGGTCAAAGGGGAAAATATGCATGTGTATTAATTTAACCCATTTTTCCTAAACTTGCTTATTCTATACGAACCTTCCCATTTCGGATTGATTTTTCCCAAATCAAATCATTGAATACATGTAAGAGGGTGGGTGTGAGTGGTCACATCCCAGAGTTATTGGGCACATGGGGGTTGAGTAAAATCATATTGGGGAAGAGTGTGAGTCAAGAAAGGAATTCCAAAGAGAGGAAATTTGTATGGGTTGGGGGAGAAAAGTTTGACACATCAAGTTTTGGGCATGGGAAGGAAGGGGATAGAAATAAAGAGAGCTTGGATCTAGTGAAACCATGGAGGGAGAATTCTAGAGTAGGCTAGAGTGTAACTGGAGTGAATTGGAGATGGAAAAATGAAGATCCATGTTTCCATGCATGAAGACTGAAATCTTGTGTGAGTTTCACTAAAACAACAAGTGTTGTTGTTTATTTGTTGATAGTTTTCCTAGCAACAGTTTCCCTTGAGTTCCAAGTTGGGAGATTCCTAGCTACTTGTGCGAGAGAGACCTTGATAAACGAATGACACAATCCTTGGGTTATCCTTGATAAATGGATGGTATATCCCTTGGTTTAACCCTGATAAAGGGATTGTACATACCTTGGGTTATCCCTGATAAACAAATGGTACATCCCTTGGCTTATCCTTGATAAAAAAATGGTGCATTCCTTGGGTTATGTAGGTCAGTAGGAAGAAAGTTGGTAAGAAAATAGGGATAACTCTAGGAGAATATCAGTTAGGTTATCATTTTTATGAGTTGCGAGTGGACTCTGAGATATCACGATCTTTTGTGGATTACCAGCCTCAACTTGGAGGTGACCAACTGTTGAGATTTGGAAAATTTAGTCTATGGTTGGGTGGATCGTCATCCCAAGAATATGGTTGCATGATTCTTGTTTAAAAATAAGTGTGTTATCATGTTGTTGAGTTATTTATAGGTGATGTGGAGCCATGTGGTAGGCCAATTGTGAGTCTGACCAAACCAGGGTAGGATAATGGAATTTGTCTAAGTACTAAGTCCATGAGTCCACGTACATGGAAAATGGTTAAGTGATTGAGACTTATCAGATGAACATATGAAAGGAAGGATACGAGATTATTATTCCACAAGTCAGCAAGTCCATGTAGATGGAAAAATGGTTAAGTGTTGAGACTTCTCGAACAGACTTATGAAAGGAAGGTTACAAATTTATATTTTCATGAGTGCGCGAGTCCATAAAGGAAAAAGAAGATAAGTGTCAGTGCCATGTTCATGTAAGATATGAATATAGGCTATGAGTCCATGACTCTTCCACCCACGATCCCATGAATACAGTAAGGAATCTAAGTATAACTACAAAGTGAGTGCGGGGGAACTACAGGTGCAAATTGGAGAACGTGAAAGATTGAAATGAAGAAGAGATATGACTAGATTTGGGGTGAATCCTTTAAGACAGATCAATGACGAAGATATAATCAAGAAATGATCAGAAAATCATTGAGCATTGCTACTATGTTGCACATGCTAATGAATGCTCCTTCATTATTTTTCCACCATAGGGTTTTCAGCTCAGAGCTCGTATTGGAGAAAATGAATAGTTGTTGGAAAGGTCTTGAGGAGTAGAAGAGATTTTTCAACAAATAATTTTGATTTGGGCATTATATTTTCTTCAAAAGTGATAAAAGTGAATTTTTTAGTAGAAAAAAAGTGGAAATTGCAAATTGTAATTGTTGTAACTATTCACTCAAAACTCAGATTGAGGCATGAGGATAATCGTTGGAAAGTAATTTAAAAAATGAATGCATTTAAGGAATCCTACTTGGGACTAGTGCATTAATACTATTCAAAATTAAAAATAAGAATGACATGTAATCTAATTGATAAATGTTTTTCAATATTCTTAATTCTAACAACAATTATCACATGCACATTCTTGCTGAATTAGAGATACAAAAATGAAGACTTTAGTTCCTATATGAAAACTAGAGACATGGAGGATGCTCAAGGGTTTTACAGCCATGAAAAAGAAATTGGAGGTATGCATACCAACATGGTTAATGCTGAGACTGAGTCTAATGGGAGAAGAGATAGGTAGGGAATTGTAACTATGAGAAGACTACAAGAACAAGTGCAGATCTATAGGGCCGATAATGAGAGGATCATGAAGGATCAAGAAGAGATAATTCAAAGCCTAAATATGCTACAGAATCAAGTTAACAAGGACTCTGGAAAAAAGAAAGTAGCTAGTGCTAGACAAGTATCAACATCAACATCCCATAGAAAAAGAGATGATCGTGGAAATAATAGGAAGTTAAGAAGCATGAGTAGATGCCCTCATTCTCCAAGGTTTTCCGCCAGAAGAAATCATGCAAGTTTAGGTCCAAGGAGAACCACAAGTGTGACTCTTGTTCGGAGGAAAAGGAGAATACATGAGGTAGACATATTGCAGCGTGAAATCATGAAGATCAAGCCACCAACTTTCAATGGTGATCACAAGAAATGAGAAGATGTTGAGGCCTGGCTGTTGGTAATGAAGAAATATTTCCAACTACATGATTACCCATTCCAAATAGAAGATATAACTTCCACCTACCACTCGCAAGGAAAGGAAACCATGTGATGGGATCAACTTAAGCAAACCAAGAATATAACATCCCCATTATAACCCCTAGTTTAATTAATGGTTATGTAGATAGAATATGTGGCTACGGCCAATCAATGTAACATGTGAATTGTATTTAAATGTTTTAATAATAAAATGTGATGTGATTTGATAAAGGGGACATGGACAAGAGATGGGGGCTGAATTAATCCACAAGAGAGGGAAGTGTCTAGGATAATGTCTAAGAGGGTGTCAAAGGGGTAAATACCCATGTATATTAATTTAATCCATTTTTCCTAAACTTACGTATTGTATACAAAGCTTCCCATTTTCAATTGAGTGTTACCAAAGCCAATCATTGAATACATGTAAAAGGGTGGGTGTGATTGGTCACATCCTAGAGTTATTGGGCACCTGGGAGTTGCATACAATCATCTTGGGTAAGAGTGTGAGTCAATAAAGGCAAGAAAAAGAGAGGAAATTTGCATGGGTTGGGGGACGACAATTTGACACATCAAGTTTTGTGCATGGAAAATAAGGAGAGAGAAAGAAATAAAGCTTAGAGCTGGTGGAACCATGGAGGGTAGAATTCCATAGCATGTTGGAGCTTAACTGGAGAAAATTGGAGATGGAAACCTAAAGAGTCGGGTTGTCAGGACTGAAGAGTGAAATCTTGTGTGAGTTGCACTAAAACAACAAGTGTTTTTTGTTGGTTTGTTGATAGTTTTCCTAGCAACAAGTTCCCTTCAGTTCCCAGCTGAGATATTCCTAGCTACCTATGCCAGAGAGACCTTGATAAAAAAATGGCACATTCCTTGGGTTAACCCTGATCAATGGAAGGTACAACGCTTGGGTTATCCCTTATAAATGGATGGTACATCCCTTGGGTTATCCTTGTTAAATGAATGGTGAAATCCTTGGATTGGGAAAGTCAGAAGGAAAAGAGATGGTAGAAAAATCGGGATAGTTGTAGGAGAATATCAGTTGGGTTACAAGTTTTGTGAGATGCGAATGGATTGTGAGAGATCGCCTTCTTTTGTGGATTACTAGAATCAGGTTAGGGGTGACTGAATGTTGGGATTTGTAACAATCACTCTATGTTTGGGTGAAATTTTCATCCCAAGCAACTGGTTGCATGATTCTTGTTTAAAGATAATTGTTTTATCTTCTTGTTGAATTATTTACATGTGTTATTGCTATTCGTGAACTCTGCATAAATGAGAATTACTTATATAATGTTGTAATGAGTTGTTTAGTTTCATTTCAAGTTGATTATTAGCATGATTTAGATTTATTTATTTTATGGATATGGATAGTAGCTAAATCTATTTTAAATTTGTAGTTGTGAGCTACAGTAAATCGACTAAGAGTAAAATAATTACTTTAGTTAGCAAAATTTTGTTTTCATGTGTATTCTACACCATAATGTCCCTCGGTTGGGATGGGGAATGTTACATTCTGGTATCTTATTCATAATACATAGATTTTTATGTCTCGTGGCCCATCCTGGGTGTTGGGTATGTTACAAAGTGGTATCAGAGCCCAATTTTCAACACTGAACCTAGATGGACCGAGTTAGTAGAATGTTGAAGCGAAAATTCACAGAGAATTAATTTTGGAGTATGTATGCAACTTGTTTATTTACATTATTGCAATAAAATTGAGATAAATTTCATGTGTAATGTGAATAGTTGAGCCTCCTTGGAAATTTTGAAAATAAGCAAATCGGAAAAATTTGGGTATTCTTCCATATGATGATGTCAGCATGACGTGGAGTCCATGTGTCAACTGACGTGGTAGAAGAAAGACATGTTTTTCCACTATGGAAGGTACATGTTGGATGGGATTATAGTTGGCAAGTGATGTAGAGACATGTGGCAGGCCAACTGTTAGTCCCACAAACCACAGTAAAATCTTGGAATTTGTCTAAGTGTTAAGTCTGCAAGTCCGCGTAGATAGAAGATGGTTAAGTGATTGAGACTTCTCGGATGGAATTATGAAATGAAGGATACAATATTATGAGTCTATGAGTTCACGATTCCACATAGATGGAAAAATGGTTAAGTGTTGAGACTTCTCAGACAGACTTATGAAAGGAAGGTTACAAAATTATGCGTCCGTGAAAGAAAAATAAGATAAGTGTTGGTGACGAGTTCATGTGAGGTATGAAGATACGATATGATTTTGCGAGTCCACCACCCATGAGCCTGTGAATACAATAATGAATATAATTATAAGTAAAAAGTGAGTGCGGCAAAACTAAGTGGTGCAAATTGGAGTAAACGAATAACTGTTTGAAAGTGTTTTGAAAATGAATGCATTTAAGGAATCCTACTTGGGAGTAGTGATTTAATATTATTCATAATTTAAAATTAATAATAACATGTAATCTAATTGATAAATATTTTGAAATATGATTAATTCTAACAAAAATTATTGCTTGGACATTCTTGCATAACTAGAGATACAAAAAAGTAGAATTTAGTTCCTACATGAGAACTAGATACATGGAGGATGCTCAAGGATTTTACAACCATGAAGAAGAAACTGGAGGTCTGCATACTAGCATGGGGAATGTTGATACTGAGTATAATGGGGGAAGAGATAGGAAAGGGCCTGTAACTATGAGAATCCTGCAAAAATAAGTGAAGAGCTATAGGGTCGATAATGAGAGGATCATAAAGGCCCAATAAGAGATACATCAAAACCTAAATATGTTACGGAAGCAAGATAACAAGGACTCTGGCACCAAGAAAGTATCTAGTGCTAGAAAAGTATCATCATCAAGATCCCATAGCAAAATATATGATCATGAGAATTATAGGTAGTCAAGAAACATGAGGAGACGCCATGATTCTCCAAGGCATTCCACCAGAAGAACTCATGCAAGTTAAGGTCAAGGGAGCAACCCAAGTGTGTCTCATGTTCAGAGGAAAAGGAGAATACCTGAGCCAGACATCTTGCAAGGTGAACTTAGGAAGATTAAGCCACCAAATTTCAATGGTGAGCACAATAAAGGAGAATATGTTGAGGCCTGGTTGTTGGGAATGAAGAAATATTTCTAGTTACATGATTAGCCATTCTAGGCAGAAACTATAATTTCCACCTACCACTTGCAAGGAAAGACAACCATGTGCTGGGATAACATTAAGAAAACCAAGAACCTTTATGAGAGAATAATCTCATGGAGGTAGCTCTAGGGATATTTCCAAGATAAATATTTGTCCGAGCATTACTGTGAAAGAAATATGAAAGAGTTCTTTAAACTCAAGTTGGGAACCATGACAATGGAGGAATATAAGAAGGGGTTCTTTGAATTTTTGAAGTATGTTGGCTTCATCAAGGATGAGAAAGTCAAAATACAAAGGTTTCAAAGTGGGTTACCCTCTTTCTATAGTGATAATATTCAATATGATAACCCCAAAACCTTGGAGGAAACCATAAGGAGAGAAAGGCATCTGTATGAGCAGAGAAAAGGAAGACCAATTTTCCAATAATCTTGGAATGGCAAGAGGAAGGATAAGAAGGATAAAAGGAAGAAGGTTTTTAAGCCACCCTTTTTCAGGAATAATTTCCAAAAAAATAAACACGGTCAAGTGACACAAAAGGAACACAAGACTGTAGATTCATTTGGAAAAAGGCCAAGCCAACAACCGATGCAATGTTAGGAATGTAAAGGAAATCATCTATATAGGGATTTACCTCAAAAAGTAGAAAGAATGAGGACTGGCCACAACATTCAAGAGGTTGCAACAATAGAATACATGGGAAGAAGCATGCAAAGGATTAATGCATCCTTGGATAACAAGCAAGATGAATATCAATCTCCCATGATTGAAGTGGAAGGTAAGGTCAATAATGATCCCATATAAATTTTAATTGATTTTGGAGATAGCCATAGTTACATAAATGCTAACATTGTTGAAATATTTCACTTGCAAAGAAGTAATCATAAGAAATCTTAGTTAGTTTAGTTAGATATGGGGGCTAAGAGGAAAATCAATGAGTTGGTTAAAGATTGTCCGATAGACATGAATAAACTCAATACAAATGTGAATGTAAACATCATACCATTGGGTTCATGTGATTTTCTAGTTGGCATGTATTGGTTGGAAAACCATCATGTTGTCCTAGACTATTAAAACAAGACAATCATGTGTCTTGATGAGGAAGGAAAGTAAGGAAAGATTCAAGGCATTCCAAGAGTTGTAGTTGTTAGAGAGATTTTAGCTATGCAGTTGAAGAAGAGCTTCAAGAAAGGATTTCAGATGTTTGGAGACCATATGGTGGAGGTAGCCAAAGATAAAGTGGCAATCATGAAAGACCATCTAGTTTTGAGGGATTTTAAACATGTTTTTAGAGAAATTTTGGGACCACCACCAAAAAGAGACATTGATTTCTCTATTGATTTGGTGTCAGGAGCTACCCCAATGTCTAAGACACCTTACAGAATGGTCACACCAGAACTAAAAGAGATGCAGGTGCAACTTGAAGAACTTTTGAAGAAGGGGTACATCTGCCGAAGTGTGTAACCTTGGGGAGCTCGGGTTATTTTTGTGAAGAAGAAGGATGGAACCTTAAGGTTGTTTATTGATTTCAGGAAACTTAATAAGGTTACCATAAAGAATAAGTATCATTTCCCAAGACTTCATGATTTGTTTAACCAAATAAAAGGTGCAAGGATATTTTCAAACATTGACTTGAGATCAAGATATCATCAAGTAAGAATAAAGGAAGAAGACATCAGCAAGACAACATTCATAACAAGATATGGGAATTATGAATTCATGGTAGTGGCATTTTGGCTATCAAATTCCACAACGTTCTTTATGTGTTTGATGAATGGAGTGTCCAGGGAGTACCTAGACAATTTTTTAATTGTGTCCGTAGATGATATCCTCGTCTATTCTAAATTAGAAGAGGAACATGAGAAACATTTAAGAATGGTGTTGCAAGTTTTAAGAGAGAATAAATTGTATGCTAAGTAAGTAAGTGCATATTTTACCAAAAGAAGATTCACTACTTGGGGCACATAATTTGAGCATCACAGATAAAAGTTGAGCGTGAGAAGATAGAGTCCATTAGAGGAGGGCCAGTGCCAAATAATGTGACAGAGGTCAGATCATTCATGGGTATTTATGATTATTAATGAATATTCATAAAAGGGTTCTCAAGAATTGCAAGTCCAATCACTTCTTTGCAAAATAAGGGAGTGAAATTTGAATGGACTTCCAAGTGTGAAGAGATTTTTCAATAGTTGAAGGAAATATTGACAAGTGCACCAATCTTGAAGATTGCATACCCAAATGAATATGTTGGTGTGTGCACCGATGCATGAAGGATGGACTCAGTGGAGTTCTCATTCAAAGGGACCATGTGGGATGACATGAGTCTGGAAAATTAAAAGAGCATGAGATGAATTATGCTACACATGAATTGGAGTTAGAAACAATTGTATATGCATTGAATATGTGGAGGCATTACCTTAAGGTTAAACAGTTCAAACTAACTACAAACCACTTTTTGTATGAATCATTTGTTTGGATGACCAACACTAAATTCCAAACAAACTAGATGGCTAGAATTTCTGAGTGAATATGACTTCAAAATTAAGCATATAAAAGGAAAATAAAATCAAGTAGTTGTTGCAATCAATGAGAGAACTCATGAAGGGCATGTGGAGGCCATCAACATGTGTAAGACATATTTGAAAGATCAAATTATTGTAGAAGTGAATTCAGATCAACAATATGTGAAAATAAAAGAAACATTACAACAAGGTATTTTTTAGTAGAATTTTAATTTTTATGAGATGAAATAAGATGGAATTCTTATGTACAATGGAAAAGTATATATGTCAAATTCCAATGAGCTGAAAAATACAGTTCTAAAGGAAATGCACAATGTGCCATATGCCACGAACCCAAGATATTAGAAGACAATTGCAGTTGTGAGAAGCCAATACTTTTGGTCGGGGATGAAGAAAGAAGTGGCTAATTACATAGTCAAATGTCGAGATTGCCAAAAGGTTAATACTAAGAATAGACATCCAATATGTTTTCTACAGCCATTTCCCATTCCATAATGGAAGTGGGAAGTATTTACAATTGATTTTATTACTAAGCTACCCAGAACAATGAAGCAACATGACTCCATCATGGTGGTGGTGGATAAATTGACTAAAGAAACACATTTTATTCCAATAAAGACTACAAATAAGAAAGAAAATATTCTAGATATTTTCCTAAAGGAAGTTGTTAGGATACATGGAGTGACTAAGAAAATAGTTTCATTTAGAGATCCAAATTTTACTTCGATTTTTTGGAAAAAAAATTTCAAAGGATTTGGAACAAATCTAAATCTTAGTACAACGTATCATCCAGAGTGAGATGGGAAAATAGAAAGGACTAATAGGATGATTGAGGACATGCTTAAAATGTATGTAATGGATCAACCATCAAAGTGGGAAGATTATATTCATTTAGTTAAATTTTCCTACAATAGTGGGTATCGGACCTCATTGAGGATGAGTCTGTTTGAAGCATTGTATGGAAGAAAATGTAACACTCCTGTGAGTTGGGATAGTCCAGCAGATAGAGTAGTTGTTTGGATAGAATTGTTAAAATAAATGAAAGAGAAGATGGAAAATATAAAGAAGAATTTAAAGGCTACCCAGGATAGGAAGAAAATTTATGCAGACAATAACAATGTTTTCAGAGATTTTAAAGTGGGAAAACATGTGTTTTTAAAAGTGAAGGAAAAGATAATTTCACGAAGATTAGGAAGCTTCCCGAAGTTGGAAGCAAGATATTGTGGGCCTTTTGAAATATTAGAAAATATAGGGCCAGTTGCATACATGTTAGCTTTTCCTACATCCATGAGAGTGCATAATGTATTTCATGTGTCATTGTTAAATGAATATGTGCTTGATAATAACCACATAATTGATTGGAATGTGATCCAGGTGGATCACGGAGGGGATTTGCTGGTGGAACCAATACATATCATGGAATAGAAATTCAAAGTAATCAGGAACAAAGACATAGGGCTTGTAAAGGTTCAATGGACCTGCTATGGTCTTGAATATGTTATATGGGAGCATGAAGAAAACATGTGGGAAGAGTACCGGTGAATTTTTTACAATTTTGAAGAAGGAAAAATGAAAGACTCCATTTTGGAAAGATAGAGTTTTGGAACCACATCTAAGAGTACTAGAAAATTTCTTTGGGGACCTTCATAAGTGAATGGCTCATTCCTTAGGTTAACACTGATAAACGAATGGTGCAGTGCTTGGGAAGGTGAGTTGATAGGAACATGAGATTGATGGTTGGAACTGCTGCTAGAGTTGTTAAATTGTAGAACTTTCATTTCTAAGTATTGTGATGTAAATTTGAATATGCACATATGTATATGTACAATGGAATAGAGTTCACCGAGGATGACACATAAATTGTAGGGGAGGGATAATGTAACATCCCATTATAATCCCCGATTTAATTAATGCTTATGTGGATATAATGTGTGTCTATGGACAAGCAATGTAATATGTGAATTGTATTTCAATGTTTTAATAGTAAAATGTGATGCCAACTGTAACAACCCTCCTAGTTAAGTACAACTATTCCGTCAACAGGTGCAATTTTTTTTTTTTTTTTCCCCTTTTTGTTTAGAGTGTGTGCACGCGTGTAGAAGAAACAACCCCCTCGATTCTACGTCAACACTCGAACCAATAGGACACAAGTAAGATGAACACAATCAAGATGACCTGACATATCATAGTGACAATAAGTAACAATGCCCCTGGACATGAAGCGGGCAACTAGCAGCTGCAAGCAGAAACAGACACCATGGGTTAGGCACAGTCTTGTCACAGGATGAAGGAATCCAACAGTAGAGTCGCAGTAGTGGAACTGTGCCTTTAAACAACCCGAGACTACTGATACGGCTCAGAGTGTGTCGCAAGAGTGGAATTGTGCCTTTAAACAGCCCGAGACTCTTGATACGACACTGGATTCCTTCCACCGGATTACACACAGACATAAATACTAAGCTACAAGAGGAGTCTATTTCCCGCCCGACACGGACAGCCTACGCAATACAAAACCACCAAGTACTACAAGATCAGGGACAATCATGACCTCTACGGGAGACACAAGTCAGGAGGACTCTAACAACGACCCACTCCTATTGAGACCCAAAGACATCAATCAGGATCAATAGCTCCATTAATTATCATAGGCACCAAATGCTCATCACGAACACTTCGATTAATCCAAGGTTGACATTGCGATTCTACCGTCATTATTAACGTTGCAAATAAAAATGAAAATTTATTATTGCATTTAGACAGTTTCGCCATTGCAATTAAGCCATATTATTATCGCGGGTTAAGCTTCAACCTTAGCATTCAAATTAATGATAATAACATTAAATAAACAAGTTAGCATAGCAGTTTGAGAATCATCTTCACATGGTAAATTTTAACAATATCAACACTAAATTAACAAGGTTAACATGGTAGCTTAAGCACCATTACTACATTCATTTAAACCTCAATAACATAAATTAAGCAAGGTTCTTCATGGCAGCTTACGCAACATCATTATATCGCATTCTAAACCATAATAACTTTGAATAAAACAAGTACATCATGGCAKCTTACGCAACATCATTACTGCATACTAAACAATGATAACATTAAATTAAGCAAGATTCATCATGAACAGTTCAATTAAACAAATGGTAACCTAGCGAATCACCCATCATCATTAACCTTAAAGCAGTACTATCATTGCAATTTAACATCATCATTAGCACTTCCGGTTAAACAACATTCATATTGCAATTCAACCTCATCAGTAACATGCATTTAAACAATAATTTAGGGCAATCTAAACAAGTAATACCGTGGCGAGTAAGCATTATTAATATTGCAATTAGCCCTCATCATTTCCCTAGCAATTTAAGGCAACCTTATTATTGCAAATACCAAGACAATTTAAACAATATTGATATTGTGAATAAACAATTACTTTTAATGCAATAAATACAAGTATTCCTTTGCGATTAAGCTATTAATTCCATTACATAATAAAACATAGTTTAAATAACAACGCCACTATTTATCTCCGTTTATATCCCCAACAACAAAGGTAAAACGTTGACCAACAATTGCCACATGTGAATAATTATAAATTTCACAATAATAAATCTTCAACCTTAGAATAATTGAAATTAGGGTTTGTCCACAATAGAAATTACAGTTATTCCCAAAATCAACACACACGCATCATAATCATTTTAGGCTTATCATTAGGATTCGATGTCACGCCTTAGCAACAGAAATATTTAAGGCCTAATATACTTCTTAAATCGATTTGATAAAAACAAGTTCTTATCATACAACCGAAATGGACTAAATAATAATAAGCTACAGATTTTTAATAAATGAAATAAAGTTACTGAGTGGGACAACATTGTTAACCTAAATTGGCAACGACAGATTAAAACCGTGAATGAAATCGACCAGATATCTAGGATTAAGGTGGGACGACAGTGTTAACCTAAATTTGGAACAACACATTAAATTCATGAATTAAATCGCACAGGGTTCGCCAGGATTGGGAGGCAGGGATTGGTCATGCCTGCGGTTGAGAGTTGGCCCTAACGGTGACAATAAGCGACCCAACCCCCATACCATCAATTAAAACTTGGCAGCGAGGATCTTGTGGTAAGCGCGCAGCCAGAATCATGGCAACCCTACCAAACTAGAAGCAAGCACCTAAAGAATACCACTGGGAACGAGGCATCAAGCGTGAGGCTGTTAACCCCACCGACCTTTTATGCAAGGACACCGATAAGGCATTGAGGATATTAAGGAGGCCATTAACAAGACAATTCGAAATAATACAGACGCAAATTACTACATAGTCTGAACTTGCAGAATTATAGCGAGAGATGGGGAATGGAGGAGCTAAGACGAGGTGGTAAAGGCGCGCTCAGGCAGTGACTTAAGGCCACCGCAATCGTGGTATAAGTTCCCAACCCATGCCACGCATTTCATTTAGTGGAATCGGTCGTTCCAGCCACCCAAGACACAGTTGTTGAACTTCCTTAATCTTAATGTTAGGTTTCGTTAATAAAGATTTTACCAAATCGCTTAAGAATCACACTTTGTATAATAATACATTATTAACGTGAAGCAACATACCAAAATGAATTAATTCTCGGGAAATGGATTAAAACAAGTAACCTGGGCGCAAATACTCCTGCCTACGTATTTTCAAAGTCCATGGATCGAACCCCGTCTCCTGGGTTATTGAAACGTCTTTTATCTTATATGCTCGGCTTAACTAAATTAATTAATTACATTAATCAACCAATTAATCCGTTAACTAAACTTTATCTTGAAATACTAAATTATCCTTAATTTAGGTAACGCCCAATTTATGCATAACGCCTAATCCATTAATTAACATTGTGCCCCAGTTATCAACCACTTTTATGCGTTCATATTTACACTAACATACCATTAAATCTCTGGATAATTGTTGACAATGATTAAAATAGGAGCTCGAAGAACAGATTTAAATTTACAGGTATTATTGTTTGATTTTGGACATCAACTACTTATTACTACCTAAGGAAACGCACCCAGAAACACAAACAAACCACTCTTAGATATATCTATGGAGCCGAATACCTTTGGGAATGCCTAGGGTCCAGATTTTCGAATACCACGTAGAAGGCCACACAACATATGTAAATGTTAAAATTGAAGAGATAAATCTTAAATGAAGATGTGAATATTTGGATTTTCTAAAGTATGCTCCGTGCTGCTCACAGTCGCTGTCAACTCCCACAGTAAAAAGACAAAAATGCCCCAAGCATAAGGGAGACAAACACACGGTAAGATTGGCCGCTGTAAATGCAAGCACCCACGGAGATAGGAGGAACCTGCTGTAACGAAAACGATTACTGGGCATAGAAACGCCCGGCGAAATAAGAGAAAACCCACGGAAGAAGCCACCACGGGTAAGTAAAATCGACCAGGTAAGAAGTAAACCCCCCGAGATAATAAAAAGGGCCCAATGAATATAAACACCAGGGTATCAAAAATAAAAACCCTACTGCAAATCAAGCTCCCTGTGTATACAAAA
>ML777153.1:2011928-2033293 GCA_009831015.1 Picea engelmannii
CCTTAGAATCATCGTGAGCGACTGTCGCAGTTGGCCCTCACGGCATCGTGGGTCCTCTCGAACTAGGTAATCGTTAACCTATAGTTCGAGCCACGGCGGGAGTGCTAGCAGGCGGTGGCAGGGCTGTTGTCCACCCCTCTCCCCCAACCTCTCTGCAATCGTTTGTGGCCCCTTTACTCCATATGTGAGTCAATTCGGAAAGCTATCGTCAGCCTGCATCACCAATAATCATGTCAGAAATGTTGACATCAAATCATCAAATCAAATGAAACATCATAATAAACATATCAACCCAAAAGCACACTCCCTGACTCAGTCCGGAGTCCAAGGGGGTTCTACCGATGCCTCTGCATCCTCAAGGTCAAAAACCCTGCACACTCAATAAAACTGAGTCAATAGCAACCGTCTACATCAAATAATAACACATCATGTCATCTGTCAATCACATCATAATCAAATATAAAAGGTCTAACATCAAAAAAGGGTCCAGATCACTTGCGAGCAAGTGTCCTCAAATAATAAGTGTTCTCAGTGCGCCAGAGCGGGATGTTACACCAACTACTAAAGGCAACATGGACAAGACATGGGGGATGAATGAATCCAAAAGAGAGGTAAGTGTCTAGGATAACAGAGAAGAGGGGGTCAAAGTGGTAAATACACATGCATATTAATTTAACCCATTTTTCCTAAACTTGTGTATTATATACGAACCTTCCCATTTCTAATTGAGTGTTCCCAAAGACAATAATTAAATACATGTAAGATGGTGGGTGTGAGTGGTCACATCACAGAGTTATTTGGCACATGGGGGTTGAGTACAATCAACATGGAGAAGAGGGTGTGTAACATCCCCAACATCCCACTAGGCTATGCCACCTAATGTTTTTTGAAATGTATGCAAATTAAAACATATACACACAAAAAATCTTGCAGAAGTTTATATAAAAAACTTAAAACAAACAAATGCATTCTATAAATGCACATATTCATACAAAAATAAAAATAACATATACATGCAACATAGACAAGTAGTACCCATAAATATAAAGACAGGTATAAACCACACATAGGAAAAACCCATAACAATAAACACATAAATAATAATGCAGCATATAAATTACCGCACAATTGACACTTATCTTGGTAAAAATATTACCAACTGCATACAGACCTTCCACGAACCTCCCAATATTATACCACATTGCTCATCACTCTCAGCACTGGGTCACCCTCGAGCTGGGACTAAACTCCACCCAGGTAAAGGGGTTCCTAACCAGGCCGATGTATCTTAGACAACAGAAAATACTTTGTCACTCATGCCTAATCAAACTAACAACTTATATTCCCTCATTCCCCACATTCCTATCCCACCCTAGGAAGTGTTCCCCTTCTCTACTCAACAGTTCTTCATCTACCCCACTTCCTTTCTGAGGCTTCAACAACAGGCCATATAGGAAGTCTCAAAGACCTGTAGCTATAGTTTAGCACCTTTGAGAATCAATTCTCAACAATTCCCTCACCTTGGGAGATTTCTCATGGGCATGACAACTTGCCTCTTCCATATCCCATGGGCATGACAACCCACGTCTTCAGTCCAACTCCTGAGCTAACCAGGTACATGTACAGGTATAGGTACGAGTATGGTACAAATATAGGTACAAGGAGGTACGAAGGACAACTGAACAAATGAGTGAATGATGATGGAATGAATTAATGAATGGAAAATGCACTAAGTCCAAGATATCTATATGCATGTTACCAACTTGACACTTTTCATGCTGAGAAGCACTCTTTCCCACTTGTCCCCAACCTTAGAACTTAGGATAAAATAATTATCCATACTTTATACTTTAAGGAATATTAATATAATATTCCTTTTTGAATTAAGCTCCCTAGCTTATCCCTTTTCCTTAAATTTTATCCCCACCCCTTTCCCTAAATAGTGGAGTTTAGTCCCCCATACTCTTTTATCATGGTCGGTCTACATGCAACTATGTATTATATTAATGATGAGACATATACAAAAATAGGCTCACTGGCCTTTAACATATAGGCTCTCCAGTCTAATTCAACACATAAGCCTCCTATCTTATAATGACTGGATCACTAGCCTATAAAACACAACTTATACACAAAGGCTCTCTGTCCTCAAAATCGCGCACACTTAAGTTTGTTACACATGGTATCCTGGAATGTGCACACTTCATCATTTTAGTGCGTAGTACATGTGCACACTATACCATGGAAGGTGCATATAAAATGATATCAAACAACTCACCAGCTTAAGTACATTTTCATTTACATTTACAGTTGGGGTTCATCCTAGGGGTATTACAATCCCCTCCCCTTATTTATGCACTGTCCTCAGTGCATTATGTACACATGCAACCAAAATTTTAAAAATCCTCAAAAATATGTGGGCATTATGCTTGCATATCATCTTCATGATCCTAAGTTGTGTCCTCAGGACCGTAGCAGGTCCATTGGACCTTTACAAGCTCTATGGCTCGATTCCAAAGCTATTTGATTTTTCAGTCTAGAACACTTACCAAATGTAATTGGAAAGCACCTTCTTGCTTCACATGAATCACATTCCAATCAATAACATGATTAACATCAGGTATATATTTCTTAAGCAATTATACATGAAATACAATATGAATGGTCATTGATGTAGGCAAGGAAAGCATGCATGCTATAGGCCCAATCCTCTCTATGATTTCAAACGGCCCATAATAACGAGCTACCAACTTTGAACAATTTACCAACTTCAGGGAATTTCTGTTGGCCTTCACTTTCAAGAATACATGGTCCCCCACTTCAAATTTCTTGTGAGTTTTTCCCTTATCATCATAGCTTTTCTTCCTGTCTTGGGTAGCCTTTAAATTTTGTTTTATTTTCATCATTTTCTCCTCCATTTCCTTGAGTAAATCTGGCCCAACCACTGCTCTATCTGATGGATTATGCCAACTTACTGGTGTGTTGCACCTTCTTCCATAAAGTTCCTCAAATGGGCTCATATTTAGAGATGCTTGGTACCCATTGTTATAAGAAAACTCTACTATATGTAGGTAGTCTTCCCATTTTGATGGTTTATCCATCACATACATTCTCAACATATCCTCAATCACTTGATTCACCCTCTCTGTTTGTCCATCTGATTCTGGATGATAAGTTGTGCTAAAATTCAAATTTGTTCCAAATCCCTTAAATAATCCTTTCCAAAAATTTGATGTAAATTTTGGATCTATGTCAGACACAATTGTCTTGGGTATCCCATGTAATTGAACAATTTATCTCATATAAACATCAAAAATGTTGGTTTCCTTGTGAGTGAGCTTTACTGGAATAAATTGGGCAGCTTTAGTAAGCTTATCCACCACTACCATGATAAAATCATGTTGCTTGTTTGTTCTGGGCAGTTTGGTGATGAAATCCATTGTTACAACTTCCCATTTCCACTCAGGAATGGGTAATGGTTGTAGCAAACCAGATGGGTGTCTATGATCAACCCTTACCTTTTGACATTCTAAACATTTGGCAATAAAATCAACATCTTCTTTCTTCATGCCTAGCCAATAATATTGTCTCTTGGCAGCTGCAATAGTTTTCTGATAACCTGGGTGCCCAACATATGGTACATTATGCATTTCTCTCAATACTATATTTTTCAATTCTTGGGAATTTCGTACATAAATTCTTCTCCTGTATATGATAATTTCATCATTTTCTAGTTTATAGTCTTCAATTTTCTGCTGCAAAATAACTTCTTGTAATTTTTCCACTAACTCCTTGTATTCGAAATCTGATTTTGTAGCCTCCAAAACTCCATCATTCAAATCTGATTGGTACATACTAAGTGCATCAACCACCTTGTTCTCTTTCCCTTTGATATGGTTTATATCAAAGTCATATTCACTGAGAAATTTTAACCATCTTTTTTTCTTGGAATTTATAGTTGGTTGATCAAATAAATATTTCAGACCATTATGGTTTGTCCTCTTCTCAAACCTTTTCCCCATGAGGTAGTGCCTCCACTTCCTCAAGGCATGCACTATGTATGCCAAATACAAATCATGAGTGGCATCGTTACTTTCATGCTCCTTCAACTTCCTTGATTCATAACATACAACAAACCCATTTTGACTGAGGACTCCACCAAGTCCTTCTTTACATGCATCAGTGCATACAATGAAGTCTTCCTTTGGATACAAAATCCTTAGTATTGGAGCACTTGTTAATAATTGCTTCAAGTGTTGGAAACTCTTTTCACAATCCAATTTCCACTGAAACTTCACACCCTTATTTTGCAAGAAAGTGATTGGGTGTGCAATCTTTGAGAATCCTTCAATAAATCTCCTATAGCATCCTACAAGGCCCATGAATGATCTGACCTCTGTCACATTCTTTTGCATTGACCATATTTTAATGGCTTATATCTTCTTAGGATCCATTTTTATCCCATCCTATGAAATGATATGTCCCAAATAATGAATTTGATTCTGATCAAATGAGCACTTTCTCAATTTGGGATACAACTGATGCTCCCTTGGTACTTGTAATACCATCCTCAAGTGTTGTTCATGCTCTTCCTTTGACTTAGAATATATAATAATTTCATCTAAAAATACAATGACAAACTTATCTAAGTATTCTTTGAAAACAACATTCATTAAACACATGAAGACAACTAGTGCATTTGATAATCCAAAGGGCACAACTGTGAACTCATAATGACCATACCTTGTTTTGAAACAAGTATTGTTGATGTCTTCTTCTTTAATTCTTACTTGATGATAACTTGATCTGAGATAAATCTTGGAGAATATTTTTGCATCTTTCAACTAATCAAAGAGATCATCAATCCTTGGCAAAGAATACTTATTCTTCACAGTTACCTTGTTCAACTGCCTAAAGTCAATGAAAAGTCTCAATGTTCCATCCTTCTTCTTCACAAATAAAACCGGGGCACCCCAAGGTGATACACTTGGGCATATATACCCCTTCTTCAGGATCTCTCCAAGTTGCATTTGCAACTCCTTCAATTCTAGTGTACTCATCCTGTATGAAGTCTTGGATACTGGAGTTGCTCCAAGCATCAAATTTATGGAGAAATCAATGTCTCTTTAAGGGGGTAATCTTGGTATTTTCTTAAACACATATTCAAACTCTTTTAGGACTGCATAATCTTCAATATTTGACACCTTATATTTAGGTGTCTCTTCCATATGTGTTGCAAATATTTAACACCCTTTTTTGTAACATTTCTTCAGCTGCAATGCTGAAATTTCTCTGATGGTTATTGCCCTGGGAATTCACTGCACTATCCTTAGGTTCCCTTCCTCATTCAAAGCAATTAAATTCCTTGTTATGACATTCTAGGATAGCATGATGTTGGTCCAACCAATCCATCCCAATTAGAAAGTAATAGGAACCTAAAGGCACGATGTTTAAATATGCCCTGGTGTTCAGTCCATTCATGTCCATAAGACATGACTTAATCATCTCATTAACTTTTCTTTTGGCTCTGGTAGCCAACTGCACCAACCAAGATTTTCCATGCTTGCTTCTTGGAAAATGCAAACTTTCCACCATCTTAGGATCTATATAACTATGACTAGATATTGAATCAATTAAAATAGCAATGGTTTGGTTGTTGATAATACCTTCCACTTCAACAATATGTGGTTGATACTCTGCTTGGTTGTTGTCCAGGGTTTCATAAATCCTTGGTACACTTCTACCCATGTATTCCACTATTTTAGCTTGTTGTACATTGTGAACAGACCTCACTTTTTCACCTCTGTGAGAACAATCTCTAAACATATGATATCCTTTACAACCCCAACATTGAATAGGTGGTTTCCTTGGACTTTGACCCCCTGTCTCCATCATTCATGGTTCTCTAGAAGTTGGTTGTCCCTGAGGACTATTTATGCAGAATGGTGAATTAGTCCCCTTCTTCCTCTGATCCATCTTGATTTTATTCTTGTCTTCCCAAGCTTTTTGGAAAGTTGGCATTGTTTTTTGTTGATCATATAGGCATTTAGCTCACCTTATGGTCTCCTCCAATGTTTTGGGATCATTATATTGTATTTTTTCACTGATGAATGATGGAAATACACCCAAATACCTTTGAATCTTAAATATCTCATCCTTGATGAAACTAACATACTTCAATAGTTCTAAAAAGATTCTTTCATATTCATCTATGGTCATACTCCCAAGATTGATTTCAAAGAAATATTTCATTTTCTTATCATAGTATCTCTTAGTCAGGTATTTCTTTTCAAAATACTTCTTGAATTCCGTCCAAGTAAAATTTTTCTCTTTAATGTGTTTTGCATGCACAAGATGATCCCACCACATGGATGCCTTTCCCTTCAGTTGATAGATGGAAATTATTCCTTCTGCATGAGAAGAATAATTATGCAATTGAAAATACTTTCTCATGCCCAACAACCATGTCTCAGCGTCTTCATCTTTCTTGTGTTGTTGGCCCTCAACCAAGTTTTGGAGATCCTTGATCAAATTTGACCATTTTGGGACTTCGATAGGCTGGTCAAAGGTGGAGTGCAAGTCAAAGTGGATATCACATGATCTCAGCCCCTTGTTTAGGGATTTTTGGGTTTTTGGGTTTATGTAACGGGTATGGGATGTCGGCCCATGGGTTTACCCATAAACCCATGTCTAGGCCCCTTTTGTAATATATAAATAGACATCTAGGATATGTAAGAAATACTAGATACAGAATCAGTAGGCTAATGAGCTGAGTGCGAATAGTTGTGAATGCTTGCAGGGATAAGTGCAAGTGGTTGTAAGAATCTTTTGTGTAGACTGTAAGAAGGCTTTGTGCTATAACCCAACTAAGGAAGGAGGATCTGGTGAAGTGTGCGTAGATCTCCTATCCTTTGTGGAGTATGATCTTGAGGCTCTGTGCATGTAAGAAGCTTGACAGAAGATAATAAAGAAGAAGAAGATTTGGTGGACGTAGCCCCACGTTGCAGGTGAACCACATATATCATGTGTTATGGTTTCTTTGTGCTTTATGGTTGTTAAATTGTCTATATGATTTATGATTAGTGCATAATATATGTTTAGATGAATCTGATATGATAGCTTAGTGCTTAGTAATATGAATGAATGCCAGATTTGACCTATTTTAATGTGCGTAGTGATTGAGTATATTATATCTTCTTAAGTACCACGCTTTTCTATAATAAGGGTTTGATATTGCCATGTGAGTAATCGTTAAGTGCTAATGAATGACAACTATTAAGTGCTTTGTTAGAGTATTGTAATCACAAATCTATGTCCCAGCTAGGTTGTAGACATTGGAGTCCTACAATTGCCCCTACCTCTACCTCGGGTGAGACTTCATCTGCTTCACAGGTGTTTCAGAAAGGGTCGGTAGTTAGGGTTTGTTGGTGTGTTGTTGAAGATTTGAACCCTAGTTCTGCCCCTGTTCCAACAAATGGTTATGTTTTCAGGACTTGAAACTATGATTGTTGGGAACCGAGGAAAAGAAAAATCTCTGTGCATAGATCTCCTGCTGTAGTGCGCAGTATTCCACTTGACTTGTGAAGCTTTGTGCCAAGAAAGGAAGAAGATCTGAAGAAAAGAGGTAATATCCAAAATCTTTGTACTCTACTAAAGGTGGGAACAATGAAAGTTTTTTATTGAAAAGGTGAGATCTGAAAGCTTTGTGCTCTGTTAAAAGAAGAATAAGTGATTTTTTTTGTTTTGAAAGTATGGATCTAGGTATGTTTGATAAATTTTGTCTTAGTCTGAAAACTAGGGCACAACTAGAAGAAAGAAGACTTGAGATGAGTAGATATGATAGAAATAGTGAAAGATATGTTATTCCTATGCATAGAAAGAATGTTTGGACTAACAAATGGATGTAGGATCCTAGAAAGAATTATTTTCAGGCTAGTTATTATGATCCTGGTGCGCAGTACATGAAGGATTAGGGATCATTTAAGAGGAAAATAGGATTAACCCTTTGTTATAGTTGTAGAAGGCCAGGACATCTTGCTAAGGAATGCCCTGGTAGAAGACCTAGTTGTCTTTGTTGTAAATCTATGGACCACGACATTTTGGATTTCCCTAGAATGTTTGCTAAGGTTGAAAGAATGAATATGGAACAAGAAAACCATGAGAAAGGCCAAGAGATTAAGACTATGGCAGAACCTCAGAAAGAATTAGAGACTGTATTACTACAAATGAAAGAAACCATGAATGATCATAGAGACATCAATCTATCGAAGATATTAAAAGAGAAAGAGTGCATAGAAGCAAGAATAGAAGACTTCAACATAGACTGTGTTCTGGATGAGGAAACATGGGTGAATATCATGACAGAAAGAACTTGGGAAATTTTGGAAAAGCCAGCTATGGTTCCTTCATTGGGAGGAATAGGATTATTTAAAATAAAATTGGTAACCCTATGTGGAAGAATCACCCAGATATCTATGAGTGCTCATGGAACTCCAACAAAGGAAGAATTTGAGGTCATTAAATTTTTTGAGAACAACACCCCATTTTCTATGTTGCTAGGAAAACCCTGGATTGAGAAAGATCAGACCCGGAAAAAAGAAGAGGAATCCCTAGAATATAAAGAGCAAGAATTAAAATATTTCATGACTAGGAGAATATCACACTTGAGAGAAGAACAAGAGAACAGGTCGAAGTTGTTCAGAACCAGAGACTTGGATGTTGAAGTTGAAAGAACACAGACAAACTTGAAAAACTTGTCCATACAAGAGAGTAGAGATCCTACCCTAGAGAGAGAAGAAGTATTACCCTTGAACCTTATGAAATATCATCAACAACGCGAAGTTACTATGCCAAGAGAAGATAAGAATCAAAATGGGAAGAGGAAACTAGTAACTCAGATTACAGGAAAGAAGGCTAGAAAGCTCAGCAAGAAGAAAACAAGGTTAGAAAAATTGCAAGAAGCTCCACAAAGAACTTCCTAGAAGGAAGGTTTCCAGAATTTGAACTTTGCTAGAATATCATAACAACACAGACTGACACTTCACCATGGGGGATAAATATAACCGTTGGAGGAATTATGAACATTTGACCGATGCTCTGAATGGTTAGAAATGTAGTTATGGCCCGAAAGCTCACCATTGGACCATTGGGACTGCACCATAACAGATGGAATTGCATTGATGAAATATTTCCAACCCATTGGATGAAACTGTTACAGCGTTGCCTATTTATCCCATCAAACGTTCCACTGAGAACACTTTTGCAAACAATGATTCTTTGAACCCACAGAGAGCTGACTATTACCGCACTGTGTTTGTTGAGACATCGCCACCTTTTTTATTTCACTGAGCGTTTTTTCATCGACCTGAGATATCCGATCTTGAGTGTGTATGTCAAGCGAGCTTAGCATTGTGGAAAAGTCAGTAGAGGAAATAATAATTGATCTAATGGCTGAAAAGGTGATGTCTCCAGGGATTCGAGATTCATCGACAAGAGGAGTGCAAGCCTCCCTGTCAACTGCTCGTGGATCTGGACCATCCTAAGCTACAATCGAGAAACGAACCAAGCATCAAGATGACTTGGCGAATGTGAAGTTAATCCCATCCATCTTACCTGACTACATCCCACCCCTGGCTAGTGTGGTGAGTCATGATAGCATCCCAAGGGACTTTGAATACACCCTTATTACTGCGTACCTCCTGAAGGGTATACGCACAGTGAAGCCGCAGCTGGATAAGATTTTGACATTGAAGATCAACGATTATAATATAGAGATCACAAGAACTACATAATGATCGCACCTCATAAGTATTTGACCAAGAAAAAGGGGAAGAAGTCAAAGATCATCCCCCAACCATGGACCATGGACATCGCGAGGTCCACCATCCTGAACGTAATGAAGATACCCCACTTTGGAAGGCACCAGGAGGTTCACACATGTGTTAATATTTTTCTGTCGTGCTTCCATGGTGGTTATCTATGGCTGGATAGACACATCACCGTCGATCCAACGTTGATCCATCGTATCACCAGATTGAGCATGAAGTGACCCGACACATAAGACTTTTACCCATGGAAGGCTGTAGACTACGCCCTGGTGCAGAAGATTAAATATACTTATGGCGATGTGAAGAAGGGGAAGCGAGGCTATAAGGTAGCCTCCATCCAGAATGGCACAGTGCGCCTCACTTTCCAGTTGATTCCTGGTAAGCTAGTCTAGAAGAAGAGACCCACGCAGGTCATAGGGTTCGTTGTTGACCTCATAGGAAAATGCATGGAGGGGCTACAAATGAACTGGGATAGCTACCTTGTTAACCAATTAGAGAAGGACTGCCGCGAAGCTTATGATCAGGGATATGAGTTCTATTTTAGCTAGCTATTGATCCTCATTACATTCATTGCTTGGGCGATGCTAGAAGGAATGACCTTCCCTGAAATTGAGTCATCCGAACCCTTAGCCGTGAAGTTCACTATGCTCTGGTATTCAAGCAACATGACTAAACAATGGCAATCAAACATGGTGTTCCACACCTACTACCTGCATTTGAAGAGGGCTATTGATTCTTTCCCTCATATGACATTGAACACCCTGCACAGGTTCAAGCCATTTGTGAAGTTCCATGCAAGCAGACATTTTATCTATATCACTGTGCGTGGAGACACACATAAAGAAGTACTGCAAAGTTATTACAAGCTCACAGAGGAGGACTTAGAAGAAATAACTAAGGAATGGCCTCCATAGCTCCTTATCCCTATTGACCCAACAGAACTGTCTGACCCTGACATAATCGGAAGCCCTGTGGTTACTCATGAAGAGTATAATGCACCTAGTAGTAGCAGAAGGAAGAAGACATAAGAGGTACAAAATCTGAGAAGCACATCAGAAGAGACTGGTTCAGATTCACCTAGGGGAGGAGGTGATGACGAAGTGGACAAAGAAGAGGATGATGGTGAAGAAGACAAGCAGAAGCAAGGCGAAGTAACACTGGCACATAATCCCCCTCATGACGTAGAGCCATATGAGAAAAGAAAGGTTTCCCCCAGGAAACCTACCTCATGGAAGAAATCCAAAGCTAGCAAGCCCAAGATGGAGACTATATTCATGATGGACGACATCAACCTAATCATCGCTACTATCTTAGATACCTCAGAAGATCTTTTACAGTGAAATGAAGAAAAACAGGAAACCATGTACAACAGAATTGAAGAAGAGATAAGAGGTGTACAACAAGCCCTTCAATCCAGCCGCAGAGTGTCCACTGGGCACCTGCCATTGCAAGAAACAGAGTTGGGAGATGAGACTGCCCAACTTCGCAGAATAGCTAATGCGATCGAAGTTCGTCTTTGTCATGTCCAAGAAGAAAAAGAGCAGGCCACAGAGGCCCTGAAGCAAGCACAAGAGGAAGTGATAGAGAAACGGTGATTTGCACAACAGGAGAAGGATGACCTCCAAATGAAGTTCAAAGTAGAGAGAGCGAAGACCCAGCAAGAGAAAGAACAACTGCTCACAGAGCAGGTTGGAATGAAATAATTCGTCAATAGAGCACTTCACTTTGTGATAGGCTTAGAACAAAGGGAGGAAGACCTAGTGGAGAATCAAGTGGTGAAGCTTGCTAAATCCATTCAACAGCTTCAACAAATAATAGAAGAAATGGAGCTACAAATAGTACCAAGCACTCTGTAGGAAGTGCAAGACCAGAAAGAAGAAACTACCCGAAGCGCAGTACAGAGAATCAAGGCCTTGGCCTTGGAATGTAAACAACTTAGCAGTCGAAGTGCACAGAATATGAGTGCCTTACCGAGGACCTTGAACTAAAGACACTGGAGTCATAGCTCGAAGAGGCAAAGCAACAAGCAGTAATAGTACAAGCACAATTGAAACTCCTTTTAGCAGTTGAGCGGATGAAAATATCCTGAGAAAAGCACACGGCTCAGCAACAGGTCCATGCCATATAGAGAAAACTCATGGAAGTGACTTAGAGGCTCCAACCAGTGTAGGATGAAGCTTGCCTACTATTTGAGGAGATTGAAGGACGAGGAGAAGAACTAGAACAAGTAGTCATTGTAGTTGAGTAATTATTGGAAGGACCAGTGAACGAGGCAGTTATTCAGGAATTCTTTGAGAAAGAGGTCATGGCGAAGCAATAGGTCGAAGCAGCTCGAGCCAAGCCTGAGGATTTTCAGGTAGAGTTTCCCAGACTAGAGTGACTTAGGATGAGTCACATGCGAGTGTTGGGGGCCTGTTGGCCCTCGACTAAGTTTTGGAGATCCTTGTTCAGATTTGACCATTTTGGGACTTCGACAGGTTGGTTGAAAGCAGAGCACAAGTCGAAGCGGAGATCACGGGATCTCGGCCCCTTGTTTAGGGATTTTTTTGTTTTTTGGGTTTATGTAATGGGTATGGGATGTCATCCCATGGGTTTAACCATGTCTAGGCCCCTTTTGTAATGTATAAATAGACATATAGGTGATGTAAGAAATACTAGATACGTGCTTAGTAAGTCGACGAGCTGAGTGCGAATAGTTGTGAATGCTTGCAGGGATAAGTGCAAGTGGTTGTAAGAAGCTTGTGTGTAGACTGTAAGAAGGCTTTGTGCTATAACCCAGCTAGGGAAGGAGGATCTGGTGAGGTGAGCGCAAATCTCCTCTCCTCTGTGGAGTAGGATCTTGAGGCTCTGTGCATGTAAGAAGATTGACAAAAGATAATAAATAAGAAGAATATTTGGTGGATGTAGCCCCACGCTGGGTTTGAACCACGTATATCCTGTGTTATTGTTTCTTTGTGATTTATGGTTGTTACATTGTCTATATGATTTATGATTAGTGCAATAATATATGTTTAGATGAATCTGATATGATAGCTTAGTGCTTAGTAATATGAATGAATGTCAGATCTGACCTATTTTAATGTGCTTAGCTCTTGAGTATATTAGATATTCTTAAGTAACGCGTTGTTCTATAATAAGGGTTTGATCTTGCGATGTGAGTAATGGTTAAGTTCTAATGAATGAAAATTGTTAAGTTCTTTGTTAGAGTATTGTAAACACAGATTTGTGTCCCAGCTAGGTTGTAGACACTAGAGTCCTACAACCACCCCTGCCTCTACCTCGGGTGAGACTTCATCTGCTTCGTAGGTGTTTCCGAAAGGGCTGGTAGTTAGGGTTTTGTTGGTGCATTGTTGAAGCATTGAACCCTGGGCCTACCCCTCTACCAACATGTGCTCACCATCAAATGTAGGAGGTTTGATTTTTTTCATTTATCCTCATAGCTCATCCACCCCAGACCTCTTATGCTTCCTGACAAGGGATGGACTCGAGTTTTTGTGTTCTCTCTTACTGGAATGACTCAAGGAGTGATGGTGATGTCTGCTAACACTTCTTGTTCTTCTTTTCTCATCAGGAGACCTATGACTTCCTGATTTTCTTGAGCCACTCTCCTTATCCAATTTATTTTCTATTCAGTTCAAGCTCTACATTAACTTCATGTTGAAGTTCTCATGTTTCTCCTTTAGTCTATAATCCTTTCATTATTCACTTTATTGATTTGGACATCCTTCTGCAAATTTTTAATGGTCTCTACCATATTCATGTTTTCATCCCTTCCTTCTCCATGTCCATTGGAGTTTGCTCCTTCAATGCCCATATGGACATCCATCCCTCTGATCTCATATTCATGGATGCTTTCCCCCTATTCATATTCTATTCCTATGCACTCTGTGTTGATCCTTATATGATCTAATTTTTGTTAGCTCTCCTAAACGTGAAACCAACAAAACTTTGTCTGGCTAATTGTTTCAACAATTTCATGAAAATATGAACCATTATGGTTCAATAATGCATCAGAATTATTTATTTTGATTTACTGAAAATTGAATGCCCAAATCAATTTTCCTGGTGAATAATTATATTCTGTTTTCCAATACCTTTCTAACGCCTTTTTCAATGCTCAATTCTAAGTCTTCAGTAAAAAGTTATGGTTATTTGAAAATTGTCCCTTAATTTTTTTTTGTTCACTCTTCAACTTGGTGCAATTCTGTGTTGTAATTATGCATTTTTGCACCTATTCCACTGGATTTTTAGTAGGATCTCAATTGGGTTTCTTAATATACATATTTTGGAAAGTTTTTCCAAGTTTCACCTCTTTTCAGGTTCTAAGCTGCTAGTTACAGCCTGCTGAAGTTCTAGGACAACTAGTGTTTTTTATCTGGAATGCTATAGGTAGCTTCTTTTCCATCTTAAAATTTTTTAACATGCCCAAAAATTTAATTCAGCTCTAGGAATGTATTCTATGGTTCAATAGATTTCCGTACACTACTCTTGCACCTCAATCTGATTCCAAAGAAGAAATTTATGGCCCTTCGAAGTTAGTTGGGTATTAAACTTTACCCCCCACCATTTGTCCTATAATTTCCTCATAAAAGCTTTGTTTGACGAATGACTTACACCATTAGAAATATCTCTCTGGGATCTTTCATTTGAGTTGCATATATAAAGTGTACCTTGGTATACACTAGTACATCTTGTTCTCGGGGTTTTTGAGTAGCTAAAAGAATTCTTTAGGGCCTCAAAAACGCACTGCAAAAGCATGAACTTCAAACAGTATAAAATGTCGCAGAAATTCACTGGTTTTTTGTTGTTCTAGACCATCCAAACAACTTTGCAAACACAAATTTGAACCTATACACCCATATTTAGCATGCATATCAATACCATAAGGTATTGCATGCATCGCGCACCTATAACCAATGTGTATCACTTCTTTGTCACGCCAATAACTAGTGCACACTACTTTTTGTTGCGTGCAAATATCTACCATGCACAATTTTTGTTCATGCACTAATATCTCTTGTGCGCAATTTTTGTGTTGCACGCTAATATTCCAGGTGCATTTTAATCTACGCACTGCACCATGCCAAATTTTAGTACAGCCCCACCGCACACCAGTACTCTGGGCACACCGTTAACTAAAATGTCGTGCGACAACATATACCCACATTTCGCATGCACCAGCAAAATTCCTCTGCACTCTATCAATACTGCACACACCACGCATGCCATTATTATGAATGTGCACATTGCACGTGCCAGTATTATGCATGTGCCACTCAATCCGCACCGCACAATGCTAAATTTAGTGCGCATACCCGCGCTCCAAATTTTTTTGTGCATTACCACTCTGCATCGCGCAACCAAAATTAATTGTGTGCACCCGCGCGCCAATATTTTTTGCTCATTACCACTCTACACTGCGCAGTTCCAAATTTTGAGTGCGCACACCTGCATGCCAATATTTTCTGCGCAATGCCACTCTGCACCGCACAGTGCCAAATTTTAATACATGCACCCGCACGCTAATATTTTTCCACGCAATGCCACTCTGCACCACGCAACGCCAAATTTTAGAGCACGCACCCGCATGCCAATATTTTTGCACATCAATCTTTTCATTGTGCATCGTGCATTTTTAGTTCACATCAATTCCTCATGAATTCCACTGCAAAAACTGGGGCTTTTGCCTAAATTTTTCCCAATTTTTACCATAGACATTCTACAACTATGAAATTTGTTCAATTTCACCCCGACAACACCAATTCAACCTTTGCAATAACAAATTGTTTCTGGTTGACATTCTTGGAACAAACTTTTCCCTAACTCAATTCACGAATTGAGAATTTTAATCAACTGATATGTATCCATTTGTCATGGCTTCCCTGTAACTTCAAATTCGACCAATTCTAGGTCTGAATTTTCTAGAACAAATATTAAATCATGAATATCTCACCACTTGGCCAAATTTCTCAATTTTCCCATGAATTTAACAACAAAAATTGGGGGGTTTTCCCAATTCCACACAATTGCTTCTAATTTTTACCATGGGCACTCTGTAAATTGAAATTTGGCCACTTCAAAATCAATCATCTGTGGAATTTCGCTTCAAATCAACTTGCTTGGCCCATCCAAGCTCAGTGTTGAAACTGAAGCTCTGATACCATATTGTAACATCCCCAACATCCAACTGGACTATGCCACGTAAAAAATTTCGAACTATATGCAAATTAAAACATGTACACACATAAAATCTTGCAAAACTTTATATATAAAACTTAAAATGTAGAAATACATTCTATAAATGCATAGATTCATACAGAAATAACAGTAACATATGCATGTAGGATAAACAGGCAATACCCATAAACATAAAGACAGGTATAATCCACACACAGGAAAAACCCATAAAAATAAACACATAAATAATAATGCATCATATGAATTAACACAGGATTGACACTTATCTTGGTAAAACTATCACCAACTGTGTGCAGACCTTCCATGGACCTCCTGTTGAGGGGTCCTAAATCCATTTAACTCAACAATTGGAACCAAACCCACCACAGAGGCCCAATTAGACTCTACAGTGTTTGGTGGTGGAATGTTTCTCCAGATATTTCAATCTAACCAATTTATCAATGGGATTTACATGGTGTGATGGAAGAGCATCGCCAGCAAAGCATAAGCGTTGTAGACAGCTTGGCACACTAGCACATATTTTGAAACATTTTTGAATTTCAAAGAGTCAATTTATTAATGTCACATCTGACAAAACTTTTGAGTTTGGACATATTTAATGTTTGGAGGCTGAGCCATCACGAAAGATTGATGGGAGAATGTATTTTGTTTTATGAATCAGATCGCAGTACATATTTGGAGCTTGTGCTCTCATCTGTCTGACGCAATATTTATTGTAATAAGTGTTAAATAGTTGATATCATTCAATTCCATTTAATATAGCATAGAGTAGTTGGAGGGAATGCTCGAAGAGCACCTCTCTATATAAACCTTTGTAATATTACCTAGCAGAGGGATGATGTTCGTTGTTGTTGCGGATATAGGAGAACCGAGTAGTAGTTGAATCTATATTGTATAGTTTAAGGAATAGTGAAGAAAAGCGTATGTATGTATACAAATTTTAGTTGGATGAATATAACAGAGATATATTGTCCCAAATGTGTGTTGGATATGTGTCTATCTGAATGAATGGTAAAGTTTATGTTATTTTTCAATTCTCTGTTATTTATGTTCTTAAATCCATGACTACATTTACTTTGTTGAATTTATGAGTCATTGTGAGGGGTAGAGAAGTTTCATTCATTTGTCTTCAGTGAGCGAGTGTAAGGTGTGCATTGACGTCCACAAGAAGTGCGTGACAGAGTCTTTTTCGAGTCGAAATCTCAGAAGAGATAGCAAAACCTCACGTCTGCAAGGAGTGAATTGACATTCACAAGGAGTGTGTGACCAAGTCTTTAAACTTGAGATCAAAGGAAGGATAACGTGATTTCAGTCATGAGAGATGGAAAGTGGTTGGAAGACGGTCGCAAGGAGAAGGAACCCATTCACAAGGAAAAGTTGAGTTGTGATTTGGAGTCTGTTGCAAGGAGTGCGTAGACCAGGAATTCGACTAAGTGTCAAAGAGATTGTTCAGAGGGAGTTAAGATCAGGAGGAAGAGAGGTGGAAATTCTTCAAGGGAGAGAAGTTCTTGAATTTCTCATCTAGGACAGTGGAAAAGATTCATTCCAGAGGGAGCTGAGTGATTCTAGATCGTCATATCTGGTAAGGTTGCGAGGAGGTTAGCCACAGAAGTGTTTCGATACTTCGAAGTTGACAAGTTCGAGGACTCGACGAAGGTGGGGTCGCGAAGTCTGAAGTCAAAATTCAATATTGACCACTGATTGCAGAGGAGTACATGGTGACAGATCAAAGAATTTGGGAATGAGAAGTTTAGAGGTTATGGATAGAAGTCTTTATAGTTTCGTGATGTTGCAAAACCCGAGCCCTTGTGGGGCCAGCGAATCTGAGGAGACGCATGGTGTAAGTTTGGAATCTCAGAGGATAGTGCTTCAGGAGAAGCTAAGAGAAGGATTCAGGATATCCCTGAAGTTCGAACTCTGAAGAGATAGACCCACGATCATAGCCATGGTCACTTGCGGAGGAGACCTGTGCATGTGGGAAGAGTTATTTTGGGTGCTTGTAGGGACCCAAGGAGTCGCTCTGACTCAAGTTTTTTAAACGATCCAAGACTGGGAGGTTGCGTATCCCTTTGGAGGGAATGGGGGGTTGCACCAGGAGTGGTATTAGAGAAATTACATAATTGACTTATGTAGAAGGGAGATCAAACTGATATCGAGAAGAGGTATCAGAAGCATCAGCACAATGTCGCCTAGAAGATGTGCTGACCCACATGTAGCCAATAGATCTATAAAAAGAGAAATGAGAGAACTACGTGCAAGGCTGGATGCTATGGAGACAACACAAAGGAGAGCGCCTGATGCTGGTGATCTAGAATCGGACCCAGAAGCCTGACAGGGCTTAAAAAGGCTCAAAAATGAAAGTGCTCGGAATCCAACGAAACCAGTGCCATTGCGTCTGTCTCGTCTTCCTGATTCCATTCATATATTTACTTCATCAAACAAGCTCTGTATGCGCAAGATATCGCGTTCTATCCGAAAACCCAAACAAGCAAAAAAAAGGGGATGACTGTACAGTCCGTATAGTGCCACGTGGCATGATGACTATATAGGTTGTATGGCCGTAAAAATGATGTGGCAGCTCTTGGAGATAACACATGGCAGGTGATGTGACATGGCAGACACGTGGAAAAGATGATAGGGCAGTGACTGGGCAGGTACGGTGGCAGGGTATGTGGCAGACACATGGAGCATCCGACATTTGACACTTGGCAGATTTTGGTTGGTTGTTGATGTGCCACGTGGCCCAATCATGGGCTGCTACATGGCACCCTATGGTTGGTTAGTGGTTTATGTAAAATTTTATGGTTTCATTGTGGGTCGAACTCCCGACCTATCCTCCAGGCAACGGACTGGCAGGACCGGCCTAACCGCCCGCTCCAATGGTAGTTCTTATTATGTATGTGGCAATGTTTTTATTTATGTTTGATTAAACTATTATTCAATGGGGGAAAGGGATGGGGCATAGCCCCAGCCCACGGTTCAACAAACAGCCCTCGGCACGATTTAATACATTACCACACGACCACAAAGCTCTGACGGAGGGGGATTACCACATGCACGAGGGTGTTGCGGATAGGGCCTAGCCCTTGGTTCCCGAGCAGTCACATACAACCCGGGCCATACACTAGATGTGGGTGCGCGGTTATGGCGGTTAGCCACCGGTTCTATCCATACACTCGATGACCAGGAGCCCACAGAGAAGGGCCAGCACAAAGCAAGTGGAGCGCCCAGCCACATGGCCACCTCCCATATGACTAGGAGTGCACGCCAAAGGGGCTGCACCCTATTTTTAAACTAAAGTGGGTTTTTTGTTTAAGATTGGGATTTTATTTGATTTCCAAGCCTGTTATTAATGGATTTTCTCCATTTTTGGGAGATATTGGGCATTTTTGAAGCCCAAATTTTGGGAGGAAGTTGGGGATGGACAACCAACTTCAGATCTATATAAACCAGGCTTTTTTGAGGCCATGGAGAGCATTCAGAGAAAAGTTATGCTGAAGGGAATCCAAGCCAAAGCCATTTTTATGCAGGGAAGCTATTGAGGAGCAGACACTTGCGGGCCATTTCTGGGAGCTCTAGACATCCGTTTTGCGTGTTGTTTTCTTTGAAGGATTCTACAGATCTAGAAGAACATGACCAGATCAGTCTTGTAGCCAATTGGAACTAATGCAATGTACTTTTGAGATTTTGAATAGAAATAAAGAAGCGTCCCCCACAGAGACAAAGCCCCGGAGATGTAGGCAATGTTGTGCCGAACTCCATTATCAATTCTCGTGTTATGGTTTGCTATCTATTATTTCATTTCAGATTTGCATATGTGTATATGGCTGTCATAATTCCTCTTCTTTCCTCATTCTTTCATTAAGCTTCTCAACTAGATAATTAACACATGCAAAATTAAAACTCAACCATAGTCATTAAAAGATCCTACGGATCAAGTGGTATCAGAGCTAGTTGACGTTTAGATCTGAGTTTTGCATGTTAACCAAGGAAAAGCTACAGCGTGGTGAAGGAGAGTTTGTTGCAGAGAATCCATTAATTGGATTGAGAAAGAGATCTTCTCACAGCGAGAAGATGGCATCGGAAGAAGGGATTTCTTAGGATGAGAAAGAGTTCCGGAAAACATTCCTTGCTATGTCAGAGATGGTGAAATTTTTGTACGAAGATTACTTGGAACGAAAGAGACCATTTTTGGGTGAATCTTCAAAGGGAAAAAGTGAAGAGGAAGAGGATCATCCTCAAATTCCTCCTTCACCTCCATCATCACCTCCTTCTTCTCCTTCTTCCTCAAGTTCAAGTTCTAAATCTAATGGAAAGAAAAATGTTTATAAGCATAAAAGTGAAATTCCATTGTTAAAACTTGATGTCAAATTTGAGTTGCCCATATATGATGGTGAAGTAAATGCAGAAAAAATTGACAATTGGATCAGGCAGATGGAGGTATACTGCAGTGTGCAACAGATCAAGGATGAGGCCACACAAATTAAGTTGGCATCTTTGAGACTTGCAGGTACAACTCTCATCTGGTGGCAAAGAAAGCTGCAAAAGGGAACACAACATGTGGGTAATGTATTTCCATCATGGAAGAGTTTCATTTCTGCACTTAGGAAACAATTCTATCCTTTGGGTTATAAAGAAAAAACATTAATTGAATGGCAATCTTTAAAAATAAGAAAAGGACAAACAGTACAAGAATACAACGATGGATTTCAAAAAATGGCATTAATGTTAGATATCCCTTTACAAACACATGAAACCCTTATGAAGTATATAGGAGGTTTACCTGTGCATATTAGAAACACTGTTTTCATGTTTGGACCCACTAACCTTGATGGGGTTTCTGTTCAAGCTACGTATATTGAAGTAGGGAAAGCAGGTGTGTCAAGGGAATCATCGTCTTCAAGGAAAGAACACAAGAGGAAAAGGCATGGAAAGAATGCAAATGCAGTGTCGAGGAAGGAAGGAAATCCCTCTTGTAAGCATTGCAAGAAAGAGGGACATGATCAGGACAGATGTTGGCAGTTGCATCCCGAGAAGAGGCCAAAGTGGTTCAAAGAAAAGAAGGGAACGCAAACAGTGGCAACGACAGCAAAACCCATAGACTTGGGATCGGATTCAGGTGATGAATCAAAGATCTCATTGGTTGGTATGATAGGTAAAATTGGTGAAGACATTGATTGTAGAAACAACTTGTTTTATATAAGGGTAATCATGCGACACACTAAGGTAGACACATTAATCGACAGTGGATCTCAATCTAATCTAATCTCAGAAGAATTGGTTAAGCAATTGGGGTTAAAAACACAACTACATCATAAGCCTTACACACTTAAATGGATA